>JAMKCH010004592.1:0-53117 GCA_023653785.1 Ophioderma brevispina
TTGATCGGCAGCTACTTATCGGCAGCATCTAGAGTAGATAGTATGTGCAAAGGTATCTCGAGGAGTAACCTCCTGTGCATAACTTGGGGCGATCGTCCTGGGTGCTAGTATCATCACTCTATGCACCACACCCTGCGCTCTGGTATACAGCGCTGCTGAGTATGCTGCTCCCAGCATGGATGCAAAAGCTCTCACTCAAGAAGCTGGACACAGGATTGAATCGGGCGAGTGGAAGGAGGGACTAAGGGCGATTTGCTATGAATGTATTGAAATCCGGTCAACCCTGCTTATGGGACAAAACCGGATTTTAAACCTTTGGATTTACTACCACCACCACCGCTTACGGGCCCGCACGCCCCTTCCACCTTCCACTACACACCTTTTTTTCCCGTTTACGTGTAGACAATATATTCCGCACATATCCCGAACAAGATGATTAATTTGGTTTTATATCCTACCTTAATATATCTTTCATTCATTTATGTTAGGTGAGGGCCTATTTTTGCGGTAAACCCTGGCCTGAGCGTGCCAGGAGTGATAATTGTGCTAGTGCTAAATTGCTTTGAGCCGAACCACCAAGGCTTTGATGTCCTCCTAGACCAAGGAAAAGTATGCCATTAACGAGATAACAACCTTTCTCGGCAATGAAATAATGACTGCCTTGGTATTCCAGAAAGTGGACATCACTCAGAATTCTTAACCCCAGATAAAAACCCTGAGGGTTTTTGAACCAAATTCATTAATTGCATTGCAATTTGCATATACTGTTACTGTACTTAAGGATTAAAAAGTGTACAAGAAGCTGAGACTAAAAACATTTCATAATCATGCTAAAAATTCCCTAAGTACTTACACTTTGGGGCGAAAATGGTGTAAAAGTCAGGATTGGTTTGTGTTAAGAGTAGGATTTTGGTGAGATCATGCACATGACCTTATTGAGTGAAATTTCCCAAAAACTGGTGCATTGTGGGATTGACTCAACACCTCGGATAAGCCCAGCCTACCATAGGATTAGGATCCAGTACCACTACCCACTTGAATTTTATATATATTTACCAAAAATTTAGAAGCCATATCTTTCCTGGAATTGATAGTGAGAGTAATAGTGGACAAAACACATCCTGAAGGCAGACATAATTCCTGAGAAAACGGTCCACAATGCTCAGGCCTTAACATTGAAGTTAAAGATGGGTGAATAAAAACAAATCCCTGTTTGTGTCTAAAATTGCAATAAGCCACAAACTTTCTGGTAAACTATCTCTGAAGAAGACTTGCCAAACTTGATGGTCAAACACTCTAGCAAAGAGCTAAAATGTAGGTGCATTGGGTTCGTAAAGTTCCATGCCCAATTGCTAATGGCCTCGATCCCAGAAGTCCAGATTTTACCAGAAGTGTCAATATTTAATATTTGGATTCTGAAGAAAGGTGCTATTTTTTCATTTACCCTTTGAAATCTTTATGGCAGAACAAGATGGTTTGTTTGGATGTTATGAGAGAAAGTGTGCTCCATTTTGATCCACCAATAGTAATTTGCAGGTACACTACAGGCCGTACAAAACTACAATTTAGCTTGCACATCAAGATGGATTGAGATTCAGCGTGCACTTTTAAGATGGACTTTAGGGTCACGGTCTTTGTAATCAAAATTAAAACTTAGATCATTAATCGGGTCATCCTTTACGGTTACTCCCATGCTGATTTATTTGGAAACATGGGAGAGGGGTTGAATGTGACTATTAGGGCAATGATTAAGAACCCGACTTTCAAAGCAGAGGTCTGTTGATGATAAAAGTTTAAATACAGGATTCAATTAAACGTGGGTATTATGGGGATGAAAAACTTGGGTCTATAGGTGAAGTTGGAAGTATGAATTGAAAGTAGGGATCATTCGGTGGAAAAGAGTAAAGGCCACGCTCAGTCTCTCTCAGTGATCAACCCAAAAGCATATTGAAATTTAATGAGGAAAGAACTGTTAAAGACAATGGGATCTTGTGTTTCCTTAACCTCAAGGAATGGACGTACATTCACATGAAAACTTACCAGTGTATAAAGTTTGTCGAGCTAAACAATTAGTAGAAAGTTTACATTGTGTAAAATATGAATTAACTTATAAAATACATTTAAAATATTTAATGGCATTTTAATTCAGGGGGCTGGGGTTTAGTAAGCAAACAACGCAATATCATTGGTTGTTGCCTATCTAATATGAGGAGATAGTAGATCGGCATCGTCTGCGCAAGTGTTTACGCGCACATGTATATGGTTACGCAGTGCACGCAGTAGTCGGGTTGGTTCATTTTATGAGAGTGGGGAATATTTTTGTTTTTGCCTTTTTAACCAATTTTTTGAAATAAAAAATATTTTGCGTGATTAAAAACAACGAAACTAAATATAGTGGATACGGCTGCCATCCAATATGACATGATATATTTTTTTTTTTTTTTTTTTTTTTTGTTTTTTTTTTTTTTTTGGATAGGCAAAACAACAAATCCTATCTAGTAATACATTAGTAGTGTAAGACATTTTTCAATGTTTTAACTAGCTGGAACAATGATTTCAGGGTTAAAATGGGGACAAAGACTTAAAACAGGAAACCACAAATCCTGTTTTTTCATTCAAGAAGGATTCTTTTTTTTTCTTTAGAAACTAACACTAACTTTAACGTCCTGTAGAACAGGCCAACTCACTTGTTAAGGTCAGGTGTGACTGTACCGGAAAACATTCTTGTAGGACTAGGCTAATGAGAAGCACGTGTCAGGAACATGGTGATGAAAGTTGTGGTCAATCAGATCTTTAAAACATGCACTTGTGTTAGCTCATTGCAGTACTTAAGCACTGGTCACTAATAATACTGGCCACTTTTACCAAAACAGCTAAGAACAGTACATTGCCGGCACCTGGCTATGCCTTTTGTGTGCAAGGCTGGTGCTGGATAATTGTATCTATGGTTCCAAGTACAGCACCTGTTATTGAGGATTCAGGAGTATTGTGCTGTGAAATAAGCTGTTGACCCTAGAATGTAACACATGATAGGGTGTCACTGTATTACTGCACTATCATAAATGGTTAGGGAAGTCAAGAAAATTTGGTTCACTTGTAAAAATCAAAAATCATCTACCGACATAGTGCTTAAGCTGATTTGGGTGTGTGTGCTGTGTGCTGGGCCGGACCCACTTTGCTAATCTGTGCATGTGTGTGTATGTTGAATGTATGGGTGTGTAATTTGTCACTAAAAGGTTAAAGTTTTTTTTAAATTTCAAACTTTTTGACCTCAATTGAAAAAGTTGAATTCAATTGGAACCAAACTAGGTATAGGTGCGCCATGGGATCCCTCATATGTGGGATGAGGGTATTGTACCATGGATCCCTCAGATGTGGATGGGTCAAAGGTCACATGCCAAGGTCAAATGTGATGTGAGGGCAAGTTGAAAAATGTAAATATTGTAAATTTTTCATGTGAAAAGTAGGAGTTCTAACTGGAGTTTATAGGTACACACATGGATCCATCATTGTTGATGAGGTCAAATGTCATAGCCAAAGTCAAAGGTCATGTGACAAGGTCTAAGGTCATGTGACAAGGTCTAAGGTATGTGACAACGTCAAAGGTAATGTGCCCAGAGGTCAAATGTCTTGTGCCAAGGTCAAAGGTCTTGTTGCCAAGGTCAAAGGTCTTGTGCCAAGGTCAAGGTCATGTGCCAAGTTATAGTCATGTGAGGTCCAAGTTGTAAGATAGGCTGGGCAGCCCACATCTTTAGTCTTTGAATGTAGCGAGCGCGAAAGCTGAGAAAATGCGGAAATTCTAGTATTTTAAAGCTTTGTCAAACCTTTTCAAATTGCACGTGCATGGACACTCAATTGTTAACAAAATTCAATTCATAGGTGCGTCTACCATAGAGATTTGATGTTTATGGTAGGGTAAACTGTTAATTCTTGTTGAGAAGTAATCTCACTCAAACTTTGGGGGAAAAGGGTTGGTGAAGCGGTATCTCACCTCGCTTTCTCCACTGAGGTCTCGGGTTCGATCTCGGTAGGGATCATCTCGGCCGCTTATGTGAATTATGGTTTCTCGATCCATACTCGTTCCAGAAAGGTGTCTACGGGTTACTTCAGTGACTTCGTTCTTTTTTGTTTTTTTTTGTTATTGCCTTTAAAAATCGAGATTCTTTGGTATTTGGAATCGTTGGTGCTGGTATGATGGTTTATACGAGAGACAAACCTTTAAAAATAAAAGCAAATATTTAAAAAACTGATGCTAGCACAGGGGGAAACTATCATGCGTGTGCTTAAATTTCAGTTTGCAAGGATTAAAGGTCAATAATTTATTAAGAGCAGCAGATATGAGTAGAATCGTTAAAAATTCAATTTAATAGTGTAAAATTTCCCCTGGATCTCAAAAAGCCCTTTCTCTTAAAATCCTAGGACATGAGCAGCTATCCTTCAATATGTAACCTCCTGGTCAAGACTGCTTAATTTGAGGTACTGTTGACTGGTGATAATCTTTCATAGTTGATTGGTAATGAGCTTTCATAGTTCTGTAGGTCAGATGTGGAATGTGCTCTATCATATTATCAGAAAGCATCCACCACTAATATCAAGGAGTCTAAAATATGTTGTAGTCAACTAATGATTATTAGTAATTTTTTTAATGTTTGTTTATATTATTAATATTACCAGTAATTGATGATGTGAGCACTGAGATTGTCTACCGAGAATATGTTGACATCAGTGTCGCCGTAGCAACACCAAAGTGAGCAACGGTCTCAGCTTATGTCATTTTTGTAAATGATTCCTAACCAAAAAAAAAAGTAAGATAATGCAAATGATAAGCAGTCATGTACAGTTCCGAAAAGAAGTCTGATATAGGGCATATATTAAAAAAAGATCTGCAAGCGTGCGAAAGTGAAGGTTATGCAAATAATTAACCCTAACAACCGATCTGTTTCTAGCTGGGGGCGAGTGCAGGACTGAGAATGAGATTTCTTTCAAAATGTTTTTTTGTGTTGTGTGTGGTATGTATTAATTTAAAAGTAGTTAAAGAAAACTAAGATAATCAAAAGTGAGATGAATCAGAATTTTGGTTGTGATGCAGAAAAACATTTATGTGTAATATCGCACAGTGCATAGGGATACTGTGTATAACAAACAATTCCAGATCCAGAATTTTTACTACAAAGTTGTGATTTATAGATGAATGACTTCGATGTGAGTTTAGTTATTTCAACCAGTGAATGTCTTGCACGAAGGATTGATTTTCTGCACATAAGATTAGGTACTATACCATCTAGCAGTTAAGATGATGTAAAAATCTGTGGATCAAAAATGTCCCTATAAAAATAAAATGGTGTCACAGGTTATCGGCAGAATCAAAATGAGCATGCACTCCTTCAGGCATTCATGTACCAGATCATGGAATAAAACCTGCTAGAGGCTAGAAGTAAAATGGTTGGCAAGTGTTCTCATCTTCGTTAAATAAGAATATCAAGGAAATTATTAAATACACCTGAGATAACTTACCTGGAGTAAGTAAGTCAAACTGGAGTTATATTTAAAAATCGGAGCCACTTTGTGGGTTTGACGCGGTGAAGTTTAGGTTTATGCAGTGTTTTAATATGATAATTGTTTTTTTTTTTTTCTTCTCAGGTTTGTTGGCCTGTTCTACGTACGTTGAAGGGATGACTTATGGCACAGATTGAGAAAGGATAAATGAACTAGGAGAAAAGGTTAGTGGAGAGGGTTATTGATATAAAAAAGTATCAGTACTTTTATCAGTCTTGTGGAACTAAAACTTGAAAGCATCTAGATCTTGTGTGTCCATCATTATGTCGCGTTCACAAGGCCAATGAAAACTTAATTTATTGGTGGTTGAGGAACAGCTCTGTAGTTGAAAGGGAATTGAGTAAAAACTGCTGAAAAGGCTTGATATGCGTTTGGGGCTTTGATGACCAATTCTTGCCCTTGTGTGTCTGTTGTTATACGAGGGCGTTAACAAACAGAAGGAGTAAAACTCAGAAATAACGCTCATATATGGTACTGTAAGCAAGCATTATATAAACAAAGAACAATTTTAATTATGACCAGCAGAATTAAGGAAATGCTTTAATATTTCCTTCATGCTGATTACGTCCTTCTGTTTGTTCAACCCTCGATATATATCATGAGGAAAAAAAAAGGTTACCTTTAAAGGGCATCATAAACCAATGGCTAGACTGGGCAAGACAAATCTTGAATTGTGGCCCAGGGGGCACCATAATTTCAAATAACATAAAACATTGGCAATGCTCAGAGCAATGATTGTTTACTAGAAGTCCCAAATGGTTAATCAAATCGGCTCGGATCCCGGCATGTACACACACACCCAACCACTGTGACTATGCTAATGGACCTACTAATACGGACCCATAATAATTGTGGTGTGATCTGATCTGATCCACTTGGCCCATAAAGGAGGCAATTTGAAAATTGAGTTTGTTATTAACCAAGTGTTCCAGAATACAAGAAAGTTCTATATTACTGAAATCTAGACATCATTAGAATACTTGGTTTCAAAGTGACTTTTTGCATTGTCATTTTCTTCAGTACTTCATTGGTTTTTTTGTTTTGGAGGGGGGGCCCCTAGTCTCAATACAAGATCACCAAAACTCTAAAAGTAGCCTGGGATTTATCTCCAGACGATTAACTGGGATGAAAAGGGAATCAAACATCAGTGGAGAACTCACTAAATCATCTGTGTTTCACAGATGACATCATCCTACTTACAGACAATGCACAAGAACTGGCACAATTGATTGAGACAATTTTAGCCAAAATTTGCTCTAAAGCATGGCTGGCCTAAGCTGCATTTTGGGTGTGCAGTTTGTGCCTAGTCGTCACATAGTGGTCAGTATGGTCATGATCATGTTCTTCATGCATATGCATGCCTAGATCGGTGCCTATGGAGTGTACACAGAATTCGGATCATTGGTCAGCAAGTGGTCATTTTTCTGACGGGCCATAGCTATCTGGAGTCGTCACTTCTTATGCTTGCTATCATGGTATACAGCATGAAATGTATACATTAGATCGCGATTTCTCAGAAAACAAGCTTTGTAAAATATGACAGTATGTGATGTGGGGTGACATACATGCAATGGCAGTCGATGTGTTGATTGTAGCAACCCAATTCCTGTTGTTTGTGATACAGGCACGATAATGGAAGGCTATGCCGTAGAGGACATGGATGGTGCAATGTCACTAATCAGCAACGGTGGCGTTGTTCGGCTCAATGTCGCACACCCATAATAAATCCGCCCCAATATGCCTATACTAGGAATATGCATTGCGATCTTGATTCGACCCGTAGCTCTTCAAATGGCATAGGTAAGACTGCAGTCTCCCCTGCATATCATATACATATCTTGAATTTAGAAACAAAAAATTGGTACTTTCCCCCTTAAAATCCACTTTCCACCAATGGGGCGCTTTTGGTAGAGTGTCTATTGAAATCAGCACCCTCAAATTGACCTAAAACACTCCTTAACCCTTTTAGTCAATTGTGGATCTTGCCGCATGCATGGTTGAAACACTATATATTAAAAAAAAAATAAGAAAGATGGGTAATTTCCCCTTTAAAATCCACTTTTCCCACCATCTGGCCAATTTTTGCATGTCATTTCCAAAATCAGCACCCTCAATTGTCCGAAAACATTTCAAAAACTTAGTGTATCTTCAGTGGGATTCCCTCAAATAGGTCACCTATGGATCCCTACATTCAGGACGGAAGATGAGATGAATGGGTTGATATTTTTCCATTGCGTTTCGAAAAGTATGAGGTTTGAGGTGGCTAAGATAACCAAAAGGTGCATATTTTCAAGTGTTAGCACCAATGAAACATCAAGTGTTGGTGACATCAAAACCATCGACATTTCTGGGGTCAAAGGTCAACATGGCTGTATGTAGGAGGACTGTAAAATTAGGTGAAGGGACGCAGTGAAATTGACAGGGCATCTCAAAATAGTTGAACAATTTGATAACATATTTCATGGAACACTGAATGTATTTTATCTTGTTGCTCATACAGGTTGAAATCAGACCGATGATGTACCTAGCCTTGGAAGTACGATCATCGCTTGATAGACGGCAGAAGCTGTGCACCTTTTAAAGAAAATCAAAATCTGTTGTAGAGGGATCTAGGACTTTGCGCAGGGATATGTAAAAAAGAGAGAAAGAAGGGAATAGAAAAATATACCAAAACTACCCCAATGTGAAATCTATCTATTCATAATTGGAGGCACTGTGTGGTGACAAGAGAATGAGATGATTTTGCCTGTATGTTAAAAGTGTTAAATTAAACACAATTGAAAGAGACGTAATTGACACAGAGGCAGAATGGCTGGATTGTGATGTTGCAGTTAGTGTATTAGCATGATCATTTTTTAATCGGTATCCTACAATTGTCCAACGTGTTAAAAAGAATGATATTGAGAATGTTGATTTGTATATGAGTCTTATGGTTAAAGAAATTTTATTTAAATGGTTGCAACAGTGTAGCGTGATTATTTTTGAATAAACTGAAATGTTTGTCTTGTTAACAGGAAAATTCAATGTGGCAAAATTAAGAAACTAATAAATATATAGTTTCAATAGCAAACTATGATATATTTTGAGTTTAACCTTCTGAGGGTCTACGAGAATCTATTGGTTATACATAGAGACATGGTATGAAGAGAGTAAAGGTTTGGTACGGGGATATAGAAGGTCTATTGTGATGGTACCCAGAGGTTATATCATGCTATATTGTGTAGTAAGCCAATCAGAATACTTTAAGACAGATGGGAGACATCAGGGGGTTGCACCCACAATATGGATTGTCAGGAGCCACCTAACTACTGTGACTAAATCTCTGAAACAACTATGGGATTTAGTCACAATTTGTTAAGAGGCATGTAACGTGTGTATTCATTGGAAAACATATTTCAATAGAGAATGAACCATGAACTTGTTCTTTGTTCTGGTGGCCGAGTTCATTTCCTATTGAAATGCATTTTCTGCAGAGTGTAACAATTTACTTGCTTTTTATTTACAAGCAGCTAAGGTGCAGTTGTACCCTTGTCAATCAAGCAATTTGGTTTGGTAGAACAAAGTTTAGCCAATGATAAAACACACCCATTTACCCTATTTCGAATACAAAATCGATGAATGCCAACGGACACTAAACACGAGCCTTTCTCTGGGCTATTCAGTGTTTAATTAGTTCAAACAAATTCAACTCTAATGGATATTATGTGATAGGTCATAATCTTTCAGGCCAATAGCATATTTTTTTGATCGACATGGTTACAGCTTCACCCCCAACTGCTCATAAATCACAAGTCGGGCAAGTCCTGCCCTGATTTTCCATGAAATACGTAAGTCCTCATGTTGTTAAAGGAATGAAATATTACTGAACCAGGCCGACAAAATTCAACTCTTAGATTACTATCAGTAAAATGATGTGAAGTTTCGATGGCCCATTGATTGTTTTGGTTGCTGCCCCATAACAAGCTTTGTACATTGGCAAATTGATCTATTTATTACTGAATACTTTAAATTGGAAACAAATGACATTGAGAGTTATTTTTTGGCTTGCTTATGATAACACTGGCTATTTGGAATGTCTCCTTTCTGCATGAATGGTGTACTATGCAATCACACTCTATAACCCTGTTCCAAGTGCTAGTACTATTTATTTATATCCAGATTCTTAAAGTTTGCCCTGACATTTTAAAGTTCATTTTAGTGATTGACAGCCTGTCTGAGTTGCCTCAAAGGAAAAGGTTACTAGCTTTTTCAAAGAAAACCCAGTTTCTGCGAGTATGACAGAAGCCTGCATATTCATTTTTGGTTTCCAAACTATACTCCGTTTCACGTGGTCATGGCAGTGGGAAATTGTTAAGACTTGCAAGCAATGGTCATGTGTGCGTTTTGCGTTGTCTTCTTTGTTAGCGCTTGTAATTACCCTCACACTCTGGTGCAGCGCTTATGCGTCTACTCTAGCTGCCACAATGAGTTGAAACAAGACTATGGGGGATTATAGTCCATGTCACCCTGGTGTTTTCAAACAAAGATAGTCAAGCTTGAGGGGACAGAACATAGCTCCTGCACTATTCAGTGGTTTATCTGGATGTAGTGAGTTTTTTGAAGCACAGATCCTTGTTCCTTCCCTCCAGTGACATCAAAGGGGACATTTTCTTTTTGTTGCTGCTTGGAACACTTACCATTTTCAGTAGCAAGGACCACTCTTCAATAGTCAGCAGCAGTGCATGTCGTTAACCGTCTACAATTTTTGTATTATTGCAAATTATACAAACACTTTGGTAAACTCGTGCCATTGTCATAAAGCTTGTTTTGTAATACCTTTTAAAGAGAGATGCCCAAATTTGACCTATTTTTTGTTGCAAGGTTTTTCTGGTAACTAAGTTAGTGTCTCTGTAAAGTAGAATATAAATTATTGCAGGAAATTTGTTAATGCAAGCTTCCCAAATATTGCTCAATCTGAATATTCTTACTAATGCCATGAGTCCAAAGTGACGAAAACATTGATGTGATAATTTGAGGACAAATGCCTACTGTGGGTGACCTGTTAAAGGGTTCAGGAAAAAATTACATTCATAAGCCTATACTTTGTTCGGTCTCGAGTTTGGGGGTGACATCATGACGCGACTTTGCATTCGCTCTAGCGCAATTTTTTTTGCACTCATGACCCCTTGATGTATCATCACACATCACATTTCTTTGCTCAGATATTGCAACCATACTTCTATTGACATGGCTGTGAATCAGAAAAAAAAAGCAGTCTTCTTCCAAAATTAAGAACTGCAAACATCGGGCAAGGCCAAATTTGAAGTTTAGTCAACAAATTCTTTCCCTTGAGTAGGGTAGTGATTCTGTTTCACAAAACAAACAACAAATGCCAAAGTTTTATTTTTTTTCTCATTTTATACTTGTCTAGTCTGAAGTGACGAAGCACACGCACACTGAAAGGCGGTACAAGCCGTCATCGTTGCTTCGTATTTTGAGCTGGACAGCGTATAGTGTAAAATCCAGTCAGTGGTTTGTGTGTGTGTGCAATGTTTAAACCAACCTGTTGAGGTTCTTGTCCACATGTTCATGAATAAAATTTCATGTAAATATAGAGTGAGTGTCAATAAAGAATACATGGATTTGGGTTTACATCACCAATTTCAGGGAGAGTGAACTATGGTACAACTCAATGTCCCAGCTTGCAGATTGCTATTTTTCAAAGTGCAGAATTCCACACACATGTCCATTAGCATTTGTCACATAACTGAGTGCAAAGCACCATCATATGGTATGGGTGAATACAAATAATGAGCAAGGTAATTTAAAGTGTATGAAGTTTTTATCTTGATATAATGGCATTCACCAAAAACCCCATCTATAAAGTTTCACGCTGAGATTTCAATCCGTTTAGATGTGAGAGCTAAAAGTGTGATTTTGTAGGCCCATAGAGTACTGTGTAAATTTAATATTGGTAGCACAGTTTCGCTCATAACTTCCAAACCAAACATTCTCTAGCCCTGAACCCTGAGATGTCTCCAGTTAAATGAAAAAATAGCTTTCTTCTGATACCAAAATTTTGACCACTTCCGATATAAAATCTTGTGTTCTGGAGATGAGGCTATTAGTGATTGGGCCATGTTATGTTGAAATATTAATATATTTTGTGCATCGGAAGTTGAGTTACACTGAAAACCCAAATCCAAGTATTAAAATCTCTCTGTATTGTAGAAAAAAATGTTATGTACAATATATAACAGGCTGCAGAATAAAAATCACAATAACAGCTGTGAATTGATACAATTTGTTAGTCGTAAAACCGATAAGCTATTTCTGGAACAGTACTTGCTCAACAGTTCTGTGCATATGTAAAATTGCAAATTTTGTTGTTTTATGTCAGATAATCAGGACGTTGTGTGCCTTGTCTTTGCCACACTTTGTAGTATTTTCAGTGAAATCTTCATCGCAGTATTTCATAAATTCTGATACTAAATGTAACTCTAACAGGTTTTTATTCTGCAAAACAGCATTTTTAGTGATAGACTAGTTTGTATAATGTCTACACTTAGACCTTAGAAATTGAGGTGAGGTCAAATGTAGCATTATTGTTGAAGCTGTTTACCCATTTAACACAATAGTTTAGTCTATACAATGATAGACTAGTATGCGTACTCTTCAAGGTGTGGCAATAGGCCCTAAAAATTAAGAGGCAAAGTCAATTGCAGCATCACTGTTACACTAGTCTATAGACGATGTGACTTCACTCCGGCAAACATTGACAGTAACATGCAGTTGACTTCAATGCCAACTTGAGAAGAACAGTTGCTGATCGATTCTAACAAACCTTGTAAACATATGTCGCATTGTCTACAAATGTTAAACTCATACTTATGTTACTCTTAGCAGAGACCATTTCAAATGTGTTGCTCACTGTGTTTGTAATACAATGTGTGTATCGTCTGTGCTGAAATCCAATTCAAAACTGCTTGATATCAACTTTGACACTTAACCCCAGAAAAGGACCTCTAATCACCAACTGTAGGAAAATAAACAGTGTTAACTTAATTGCAATGCAATGCATCATATGTTTTCCAATGTGCTTTAAAAAATTTGAAGCATCTATATGTTGTGATTTGTCGTTTGGCCTTAAAGGCATGGTGAGAGTGGGGTGAGGGAGGGGGTATGTGTTTTATTTATGAGGAATGGGCCATTCAGCAACTAAACTGTGAAGTAGTCTGTCAACCACTGGTTGATCAGCTTGAATTTCCACCAAAAAATGTCACCCCTGTTAAAACTAAATTTCCATGCAAGATTATCCCTAGCTCTGAAATGGGTAATCTTGACCAGGAATAATGTTGTCCTTGAAATTACATCAAAGGTCATTCTCCTGTGAACTTGATGTAGCCCTTCAAGAGAATCATCAAGCAGTAATTAGGTGCAATTGCAAACCTAAACAGAAATCGAAGATAATTTTCCAATAGTGACTGATAATCGTATGAATTTTTAGGAACGTCTTAAAAGGTGATTTGTCACTCATGTTAGTTTAACAGAAAATCTATTTATCTAAAAATAGTGTCACACACTACTTGGGTAAAGGACTGGGTGAGTGAGAGAAACTTGGCCGTCAGCATAGCAGGTAGGACCACTTTAAATCTGTGAAGCTGAGAACCACAAAATTCTAGTTTGAGATTTTGGCAAGTTGGTGTTACTTGCGTATATCCAAAAGTACCAGATGCATTGTGTCATCAAGACACAAGGGTGCATGTTCCCTGCTATCATAGGCAAAATTCAAATTTCTTATTGAAAAACTGCCTCGAAATGGCCAGTGCCACTTAAACATGGTGATCCCTCAGTAGAACTGAGAATGCTGTAAATGAAAAATATAGCATTCCAAAGAACATGTCTGCCATTGCAGTTTTACAAATGGGGTCAAAGGGCACATGGGGTTATTAGAGATGAATCTGTGTACACCCCATTATTCAAACTTGCTACAATTATCAGTGGGGTGGGGGAGGGAGGGAAGGAAGGAGTTAGAATGATCGGTGGGTGGGAGGGAAAGATTAACAATGATCAGTGGGTGGGAGGGAAGGAGTGACCTAAAGGTCCTGTAGAGGTCAAACTGGGTTAAATAGGCCCTGTTGGGTTAAGTTTGGCAATTTGGTTCAAGTTTCCCCACTTGGTTAGAGTTCCCCACTTCTGATCATGGTGGGGAGCAAGATTCGTCGTTTGAGAATCGGCTTGTGAAAAAGCTGTCGTCATTAAGTGCAGTGTACTTGTTTGACAAATTCTACTTGCAATCATCAGAAATGAATAGAAGTTGAATTTTAAAATCTGGAAAGGAAAGCATTACATCTTATTTTCTTTTTCTTCAGACATACCAAACTCCTTTCAGAGAACAGGAATTTGTTTCTATCCACTTATTTCTTCAGCAACAAAATATATATTGGGTTTGGCTACGTACTTATTACAGTTTGGCAATTCAAAATTGGTAAGAATTTTAGTTAAGGACAGTGTAAACCTTGAGTTTTCGAGTATTATTTTTGGCTTGTAACTTTGCAAATATTGGATTATTGTATGTAAAAGATACATTTTAGAAAGAAATTGGACGATGAACCGATGAGGCATCAGAGTAATGTAAAACTTTCCGTTCTTTTGAGCAAAATACAAAAAAAGACATGATTTAAAGACCTTCCCCCCCCCCAAATTAACAAAAACAATTTGAATTTTCATGATTTCTTATGTTATTTTTAGAAACAAGACAAAAAATGTTAGGGACGGTTTTTTCATTTTTTAAAAATAGGAGCGTACTTTCGAAATATAAGGAAAAAATGTCCTCAAAAAAGCAATGATTTTTCCTTTCCAAAATTTGAGTATTATTGGAGAAGATATTTCGTTATAAATCGAAAAATGAAAAATTTGAGAAAACCGTCCCTAGAGAGGACTGATTTGCTATGTATGAAAAGTAAAACCTTACTTTACTTCAGTAATCTTTGGAGTTATCGTCTGAAAAATTTGCAGAAATTTTGCGAAAATTGAACATGGAGAAAATCGTTTTTGTTTTGCTTGTTTTAAAAAAAAGTGACTTTTCACGTCATTTCAAGCTGTCTCTTCTCACTACTAACTTGAGCTTTTACTTCAAAGATTAAGTATGGTTGTGGACAGTGATGAAATACATTGTAGGCATATGAAATCAAACTCTTTTGTCTTCAACTCCAAAAATAAGAGAAATTGAAATTCATCTGGTCTAAATTAGCGCTTTGTTTACATTCAAAATATTCATTTTCGTTCTTTTCAAGATGCGTTCGCGCAAAAGTACATTAAAACACGTGAACGCTTCATTACGCAGCAAACAAAATGCACCCAAGGACGCGATGCTGCGCCTTGCGCTGACAAGCGTGTATGTGCTTTAAATTCTCCGCCGTTAAGACCATGTGGTTTTTGTGATTTTAAACGGTCAAATAGCTGTTTTAATCAGGCCAAAAAATACAACTCAGATTTGTCTGCATTGGATAAACTTTTGTGGGTAATGATTGGAACACAGATTGATGTTTTATTAAATGGTTATGGCAAAAATCAGAAATTCGTGTAAAAACAAAAGCACTAGGGTGGACAACCATTAAGCCAGCAACTTTTGGTTCCGAAGCTAATTAGAGCCATGTTTTGTGACATTACAAATGAAAATCATTATGTTCCAGTTCATTATTTCTTGGACATGGCATTGCATATCTGCGCTTATCTGGTGTAGAAGTGAAGGTGTTTAATAACAAGTCCAAGTAATTTTGACCAAGAGTATAATGGTATAATTAAATTTGTAATTTCTGTGCAGGTCATTTTAAAATAAAGCAAAAACAATGATAAGCAAATAATAATCTTAATCGATTTAGATTACACCCATTGACAACTGTGTTAGAATATCGAAATGCTTCATAATAGCTGAAATCATCTTGATTTTTTCCTGGGTGTGATGGAAAGTATTTTGCATGTGTTAGCACCACAGCTCCAAGTTGTAATTGGTAGCATGATGATGTATGAGTTTATTAACTAGTGTGATGTGGTATTGAGTGGCAGTTTTATGTTTAGCACAGGAAGATGTAAATGGTTTTTTGTATTATTGTCATATTTTATCAACTGTCATGAAAGGGGAAATGAAATACTTCCAAGGAGATTAAGTATTTCTTCAATGCTAGTGCCAGTGAATGTTTGAGGGGAAAAAAGTGTACCAGATTTGGTCACAATAATTTGAAAACACAACTGCTTCCTTAAAAAACACCCAAATGAATTATAAAAGAATAGTTCATACCGTCTCCGGCAAACTAGACAAAGTGATATCGACTATTATATATACCAATTGCTGATTGTGGTATCACTACCGACAGAATAAATAGAACGTCAATATGTACATTCCCGAGGTCACACCATATAGGTGAAAGTGCACAATATTGGTGCTCATAATGTGGGACATTTGCCAAAGAAGCCTTTTTGTCCCCGCCGTTGTTCGGACGGGGACCGATAAAATGTGCTCCGTCCGTGGGTCCGTATGTCTGTGAGAAATGTTAACCTTTAATGTCCGTGATAAAAATGTTAACCCTATGTGCTGGATCTTTGAAACAGCATATCGGACCACACAAAATTCCTTCGCTACTGAAAGTCCATCATTGCATGCATCGTTTTTGCATTTGCAATTCGTGATACATGCGGGTTAGGTTGGCAATGAGCGAATTAAATATGCGTAATAACTGTTTCGCTAAAACGGTACATCGAACCCCAAAATTCCTTGCTACAGATAGTCCATCATGCATGCACGGTTTTGCATTTGAAAGTACGTGATATATGCGGCTAGGTATGTCAATGAGCAATTAAATATGCGTAATTGCTGTATCTCTGAAACAGTACATCGGCTAGGCAAAATCCTTCTCGACCATGAGACTACTATGCTATGGGGAGGGTGGGATGTGTTGGGGAGGGGGTGGGTATTGGGGAGGGGGGTTGGGTGTTGGAGAGGGAAGTGGTGTGTTGGGGAGGGGGGTGGGGTGTTGGCAGTGTTGTTATGGAGGGGTTGGGTATTGCGTGTTGGGGAGGGAGGTTTTTGTTTGTGGTGGTGTTTGGGGAGGGGGGTGGGTGTTGCGGGGGATGGGTGGTGCGGGGGTTGGGGAAAGGGGAGCCGTGTTACAGGGTATTGGAGTAGGGTTGGGTGGTTTTGCGGGGTGTTAAGGAGGGGGTGGGTTGTTGCAGGGGGTGTTGGGTTTGGGGATGAGGTGGGGTGTTGGGGGTTGTTGGTGTTTGGGAGGTGTGGGGTTTTTGCGGGGTTTGGGGAAGGGGTGGAGTGTTGAGGGGTATGTGGGAAGGGTATGTGTTGAAGTTGCATTTAATCTCTGTTAGGTGATCGCAACCTTCGGCGGGGACATCTTTTACGCATTGCGTAAATACGAGTTCGCCTTGTTTATCTCCAATCGGATTTCAACGGCACATTGTCTTTCATAAACGGATTCCAAACCAACCCTTGCCGGGTTATGTTATCACATCTATGCCAGTGACAAATATACCGATATATGGCAAATCATATTAGCAATCGCTACTTTCCCTATCATCTTGCAATACTATACTGGCCATTCTTATACCTGTGGAATGTTCGCTCTTATACCATAACATCTTCTATGCATAATGGTTCACAATCATCACGTTTTGCAGTTTAATAATTCCCCCTGGTGCACTGGTTTATTATTTTTGTCTCTCTCAACATCCATGTTTACCAGCCTCTCCACTACAATGATATTAAAAAAACTTGTAACAAAAATCATATTTGTTAAAAGTACTTCTAATTGTAAAGTAACTTATAATGCAAAATGAATTGAGTCCTAAGAATTAAAAAAGAGATACCTTAAAGGAAATATGTCATTATTCTGAATATTTTTGGACTTTTTGGTATGGATGGTAAAGCTTAAGGTCCGTAGATGACATATAATCAAAATAAGTTGAAATTGTCCACATTGTTTGAGGATTTTGCCCTTTTAATTTTCGGCCAATAGCTTACTCGAAACGATTCCGACAATCCACATCCACAGGCAACTGGTGACGTCAAGTGATGACCATCATTCGCAGTGTTTTGCCACTTCCTATCGGTGAACTGCCTGGGGTAGGACATGCCATCCTAACAGCAACAGCAAAATCAAAATCGGCAATCCCCATCCCGCCCTCGATTGCTGTCCTTCAAGACTTAACTGTGGAGGCGCTATTTACCGTATCGGACGTTACACGCATACTTGCCTAAGTCTATGCGCCTGTCACGAATATTTAAATCTAAATGACTTTTATTGGAAATTACACTATTTTTCCGCGGGGTTAATCCACTTATCCCGACGGATTTTGAAGTCAATAATTTATCCTTTATTTATCATGATATAACTAAGATGGTTATTGAACTAGGGTTTAAGAGGAGATTTTTGTAATGAAACTGAGACAGAGGCTACCATAGTAAATGCCCTAGCAGTTTGCCCAAATTTACCGATTTGGAATCCCCAAAGCCCAAATCGAGGAGATCGTGACCTACCCCCCCTTGTTAACTGCGGACGATTGGGTTTTATATCAATAATAATTAAAACACAGACGAAATGAAACAAAATATGTCAGTCTGTAACTTATTTTCCCAATTTTTATTTTAACTGTTCCGTAATCCCTCAATATTACAGTGTCAGCAATACAATTCGAGTCAACACGATGTTTGGTATCACGTTTGGACTCACAGGAGAGCAAAATGGGCATTTTGATCATCAAACATGGTGAAAAATCCGCCCGTTTCCTTCTTCGTATGTCAAAAAGCAAAAATTAAAAATGCCTCTTATTTTGTTAATTTTACAAATCAAATTTGTATTATTTTTTTTCGGGAATTCAGTGAGTATGTACATATATTTTATTAATGTAGTCAAACTTAGCTTTGACAAAAATCTTGACAGATTTCCTTTAAATATTGATACCATTAATGCAACGCAACCTTTGGAACCCTCTCAGTAATTTTTGTTCTTGATATCATTGCAAATTACAGACATATCATTGGGCTAGAAAAGTGTCAAAATAGAAATAAACCTGCTTCTTATTCAGTTTTGGTTATTCGTAGTGTACATCTTTGTAGAAGAAGGACCAGTATATTTAACAGGTCCATGGCCCGACGCTACTATCCTCGTCCCCCCAGAGCCCAATTTTTTATAACCGGAAGTGGGGGTCAACATTTTTGGTACATAAAGACAGCTACTCTTTTTCTAATTTACTCTGTGGATCTTAGGTCCAAAGCATGTTTGGTTTTGGACGTAAATGAAGTCTAAAATGTACCCATTTGGTCAACAATTATAATTTACACAGTACTCTATGGGCTTACGAAAAGGTCACTTTTTCTGCTCTCACATGAAAACGCAGTTGACATAATTGGCACAGGAAACTTTACAGTTGGTTTTTGGGTTGAGTCTAACAATCTATTAAGATGAGAACTTCATATAATTAAATTTAAGTCGGGCCATCCCCTTTTAAAGGTGGCAAACGAGAGATTTCACGAACAAGTTGTCCCTAATGTGAAAATCTAATTTTTGCACTAATGTAAAGCTTTCTCATCAGAAATGATCCCCATGTGGAAAGGTTAAGCTGAAAATAGTTTCTTTGGTACGAAATTGTGCCATTCTAATTCGTATAGGAGCCAAATACAAATTCGGCCTATGTTTTATATTGAAATTAGCGAATGAAATTGCTTTTGTTTTCACTTTCAAGGTCATTCTGTAACCACCGACAAGGTAAGAAATCTATTGGGGGTCTTATCTATATGAAATTAACTACATATGACAATATATGGGTGGCCCAATCTCCTTGCACCTTTTTAAGAGTTTGCAATTTATATCCATCGGTACACTTATAGGACCTTGTGTGTGACTTTGCAAACTTTTGCTGCTTTCTATGCAATACTGGACCTGCTATCTCAAATCTTCATAATGCCACTGTCATCCTTGAGATGGGGGAAGGGTGTAAATTAAAGGCACTATCATATTTGCTAATCCAAAAATCTTAAACTCAGAAAAATTGATATTGGTATCCTAACAGTACCACAACCCTGCTTCAAGGCCTTAAACACCTATTAAAGACAAATCTGTATATTGTTTAAGTCATTACAGTTTAAAAAAAAAAATCTTATATGAGAATTTTACAGACCTTATTTTTACTCTTAAGGGAGAATCACCAGATAGTGGTCTTTAACAGAGGTTGAAAGGTGTGTATGCATGTTCATTCTGGTCGCTAGGATAAATTTAAGGTTAATTTCAAATTAGTTAAAGGTCCGGTCCTGATCGCTAATAGCCTCGTCCCCAGAACCCATATTTTACAACCGGAATGATCTTACATTTTGGTATCTGAAGAAAGCTACTATTTACCCTTGAAATCTTGGGTGTGGATGTTATGCGCAGAAATGTGCCCATTGTGGATGATCAATATAATTTTACACAGTACGCTATTGGGATTACAAAATATGATTTCGTTAGATCAACAGGTTTAAATATCGGTGGTGAAACTTGGGTTTGGGTTAAGGCCATTCTAATCAATATGAACTTTATGTACTTAAATTGGATCATCCCTTTAAAGGGTAAAAAATTAGAATACGGTACAATCTTCTCAAAATGGGCTTCAAATTCTTAATTCTGGTTGAATAGTAACAATTATCACATACATGTGTATTGAGTTGTTTGACATTTTAGGGGTTTTAAGGAGGAAATATCGATAGGGCTCACAGGTAAATGGGGGGTATAAAGTTATACTTCTCTGTGGTAAACTCCCCTTATGAATAATATGAAACATCGACAAATATCTATCCCCAGATGACTCTGAACAGTTTAATGACCTGCTGTAAACACAAAAGGTAAATATAGCTATAGTTAGCTCTTTTTTTTATTCTTAGGACCAATTGAACACACTCCATACCTTTTAACCCTGTAAATAAAAAATGTTTACATTTTACCTTGTTAAATTTTCCCATCCCTTTCTCTATGTCCAAATGCTCAAGGAAGGAAAGTGGTATCATTTCAAGATGGCCGTCTTGTTCGTTCTGTAGGGTTGTTCTTCTCTTCTTTTTTCTGGGCAACCATTTAACGGCATCTAGCGCAGTCATGGGTTGGTGTATTGTGACAAGACTTGACCACATAGGCAAGATAGTGCCCGAAGGTTCACTTTTTTATGAAGAAATTAGTAATCCTCTGGCTTAAAAAGCAAGGGAGAATTCAAACAGGCAAATGTCCTTCTGTGTGTGTTCCATTAGGTTGACTGTTTTTTGGTGTCGCCTGAAACAATGTTCATGGAGGCACATACTAGTCAAAACTTTTTGTGGGTCGTACCGTCCGTATGTCCTTCCGTATGACTGCGTTTAACCTTTTAAAAATGCTCTGCAGTTTTAAACGCTATCCCGCCCGATTTTACTGTCAAACTTTAGAGGATATAGAGTGAGGGCACGCAATAGGATGTTGAGCTTTTGGCTGCATTATTTGCATATTCCATGAATATTAATTAGCTTTTTTGCATTTTTCAGACATTTCGGTTAACCTTTTTTTGAAATGCTATGCTGGCTAAACGCTAATCCCGAGTTACTTCAAACTTGGTAGGGTTATAGAGTGAGGTGCCAAGATTTATGCGTAGCTTTTGGCTGCATTATTTCTTATTCATAAATATTAATACTTATATTGGGCCTGTCAAAATGAATAATCCTTCCCCGCCAAGGATTGTGTGCAAGTTAATTTTGAGTTTCCGTCAGGCATATAAATGATGTAGCCTGAAGGAAGCGTGTTAAGAAAAAGTCTTGCCCTGATTAGATCAGCATAATCGCTATATTTTTGAAACGGTACATCGTATATGCAAAATTCCTTCCACTCCACGAAAAACCCATTATGGTGCGCATCTTCTTTGCCCATTTAAACTTCCCTGAAACATGTGGCTTAGGTATGTAAATCATCTATTAAATATGCGTAATTGCGAATCGCTAAAATGGTACATCAGAGAGCGAAATTCCTTTGCTTAGCCTGCCAAACCCTACTATACCATAACATCTTGTGTGTGAAATCATATGGAGGGGAAGGTGGGGTTGTTGGGGAGGGGGCCAGGGTGGGGAGGGGAAAAGTGGGGTGTTGGGAGGGGCAAGGTTGGATTGTTTGGAGAGGGAAGGGTGGGGTGTTTAGTGGCGGTGCTGTGGCGTGCGGCTGGAGGGATCGTGTGGTGTGCATCTGGGTGGATCGGGGTGGTTTATTGGGGTACGTTGCATTGGGGAAGGTGGGGTGCGTCGTCGAGGGGCGGGATGACGTCATTTACCTTGTGACTTCGTGTGGACCTTTGTGACTCTTTGACCCCATGTGCCTTGGTGACCTCGTGTGAACCTTGGTTACCTTTTGACTTGTGACCTAGACTTGGTGACCTAATGTGAACCTTGTGACCTCATGTGACCTTGGTGACCTCATGTGACCTTGGTGAACTCAAGTGACCTTGGCCCATTCACACTCTGTGGCCGGGGTAGTTTCAGGGTGGGATGCAAGGGGAGGGTTGGGGTGTCAGGGTACGGGGAGGGTGCGTCGGGGGCAGGGTGCGTCGGGGGAAGGTCGGGGGTGGTGTGAACCTCATGTGACCTTGGGACCTCATGTTAACCTTTGTGCCCCATGTTACCTTTGTAACACTTCTCCCTCCGTGGCATTGTTGTCTCTTTCTAATCATCATCTGCCAACTTAATCATAAGCAAAGTGATCGCGCAACCAGACGACACTTGTGGTTCGAGAACCCGCCGTGTTTGTATTACTTGGGCCAAATGCAGCCAAACTTTAACAGAGAACAAATCTTTTTGGTTTCCCCTCCACAATCTAATGTTGCGATCACAAATCATTGACCCAAGGCCCATATTAGGTGTAACACAGATTGGGTCAATCCTATGTGGGTGAAATTTAGGCATTCTGTCTTTTGCTTAGAATGACCTGGTTTTTGTAGTCGGCCAATACAATGGTATACCTGATGTTGGCCGTCCTGTGTGTCAACATTTGGTGGTATCCAACCTTTTGGTTGACACGTTTTCAACTTATTGTCACGTTTTAATGCAGTGATGGATCACGTTCATACTTAGTATCTTGTACCAATTGAGACAAGGTGTAACCATGAGGTCATAGCTTCATAGCTGTGTGTGTTCCATTTTGTTAATTTTGAGCACAGACCAAAGTGCCCTATGGATGAGGTGTACACAGATTGGCTCAAAGTTTATTTTGGGTCGTTGACTTGTTTTGGCTTCAAACTTCCATAATCGTACCGACCCTATATGGGACTGCTGTTCCTATTTTGGAAGAACCATGGGTCCAGGTTTATAATGTGTGTATTTTGTGGTGAGTAGGGCATGTTCCTTCAAATTGAGGTAGGAGGTGGTAACATTTAAGAGCCAAAAAATGTTGGTCATCACCACACATAACTGTCATTAACATTTGCTACCAAATATTTTCAAAAGAATCATTCCAGGTTATCTCAATCCCTTTCAATTTTTGGGTGTTAGTGATGTATGTACATATATTTTATGAATGTAAGTCAAACTGAGCTTGACAAAAATCTTGACATATTTCCTTTAAGATATTGATATCCGTAATTGCAACTCAACCTTTTGGAACCTCTTCAGAATTTTTGTTCTTGAATATCAGTGCAAATTACAGACAAGCATTGGCTATGAAAGTGTCAAAATATGAAATAAAACCTGCTCTTATTCAGTTTGGTTCTTAGTGTAATCTTTGTAAGAAGAATGACCAGTATATTTAAAGGTCCATGGCCCGATCGCTAATAGCCTCGTCCCCAGAAGCCCAGATTTTACCGGAAGTGGTCAACATTTTGGTATCAGAAGAAAGCTACTATTTTTCTAATTTACTCTGTGAAATCTTAGGGCCAAAGGATGTTTGGTTTGGAAGTAATGAGCGAAAATGTACCCCAATTTGGTCGACCAATTTTAATTTTACACAGTACTCTATGGGGCTTACGAAATCACGTTTTCTGCTCTCACATGAAAACGCATTGAAATATTGGCACAAAACTTTACAGGTGGGGTTTTTGGGTGAAGGCCAATCTATTAAGATGAAAACTTCATATCCTTAAATCGAGCCATCCCCCTTTAAAGGTGCAACAAGAGATTTCACGTAACAAGTGTCCCTAAAAAATGTGAAAAATCTAATTTTTGCACTAATGTAAAGCTTTCTATCAGAAATGTCCCCATGTGAAAGGATTAAGCTGAAAAATATTTCTTTGGTACAGAAATTGTGCAATTTCTAATTTCGTATAGGAGCAAATACAAAATTCGGCCTATGTTTTATATTGAAATTAAGCGAATGAAAATTGCATTTTGTTTTCACTTTCAAGGCATTTCTGTAACCAAAGACAAGGTAAGAAATCTATTGGGGTCTTATCTATATGAAATTACTACATATGACACAATATATGGGTGCCCCAAATCTCTCGTTGCACCTTTTAAGAGTTGATGTTAATAGTCCAGCGGTACACTTATAGGACCTTGTGTGTGACCTTGCAAACTTTTGATGCTTTCTAGGCAATACTGACCTGCTGATCTCAAATCTTAATAATGCCACTGTCATCCTTGAGATGGGGAAGGGTGTAAATTAAAGGCACTATCAGTGATTTGCTAAATCAAAAAATCTTAAAAATCAGAAAAAAATTGAGTATTGGTATCCTAACAGTAACACCCTGCATGTGATGCCTTAAAGCAACCTATTAAAGACAAAATCTGATATTTTAGTCATTACAGTTGAAAAAAAAAATATCTTATGAGAATTTTACAGACTTATTTTTTACTCTTAAGGGAGAATCACAGATAGTGTCTTTAACAGAGGTTAAAGGTGTGTATGCATGTTCATCTGGTCACTAGGATTTAAAGATTAGTTTGCTATTTCTAAATTAGTTAAAGGTCCATGGTCTGATCGCTAATAGCCTCGTCCCCAGAAACCCATATTTTACCGGAAGTGATCTACATTTTGGTATCTGAAGAAAGCTACTATTTACCCTGTGAAATCTTGGGTGTTGGGATGTTATGAGCAACTGTGCCCCATTTTGGTTTGAGCAAATATAATTTTACACAGTACTCTAGGGGAATTACAAATCATGGATTTTAGTTATATCAAACAGGTTGAAATATCGGTGTAAACTTGGGGTTTTGGTTGAAGGCCATTCTATCAATATAACTTTATGTACTTAATGGATCACCCTTTAAAGGGTAAAAAAATTAGAATACGGTACATATTCTTCTCAAATGGGCTCAATTCTTAATTCTGTTGGATAGTATTATCAAATACATTTATGGATGTTTGTTTGACATTTTGGGGTTTAAGGAGGAAATATCGATAGGGCCCACCGTAAATGGGGGAGAAGTAATACCTATCTCTTGTTGTAACTTTCCCTTATGAATAATATGAAACATCGGATCATAAATATCTATCCCCATGATGACTCTGACCATTTATGACCTGTCGTTAAAACACAGGTAACTATAGCTATAGTTAGCTCTTTTTTTTTATTCTTAGGACCATTGAACACGCCATACCTTTTAACACCGGTATAAAATGTTTTACATTTTAGCCTTTGTAAATTTACCCCTCTATATGTTCAAAATGCCAAGGAGGATAAAGTGGTATCATTCACGATTAGGCCGTACTTGTTCGGGTTCTGTATGGTTGTTCTTTCTTCTTTTTCTGGCAACCATTTAACTTCATCTAGCCAGTCTGGGGTTTGGTGTATTGTGACAAGACTTGACCACAGTAATGCAAGATAGTGCCCGAAGGTTAACATTTTTATGAAGAAATTATTATCCTCTGGCTTAAAAAGCAAAGGGATTTTCCGAACATCAAATCCTTCTGATTTGTTCCTTGTTGACTGTTTTTGTGTCCGCCTGAACAATGTTCATGGAGGCACAACATACTAGTCCAAAACTTTGTGTGTCCGTCCGTCGTATGTCCGTCCGTATGACTCGGTTAAGCCTTTTTTAAAATGCTCGCAGGTTACACGCTATCCCCGATTTATCAAACTTGATAGGATATAGATGAGGTGCCGCATATCATGTTGTAGCTTTTGGCTGCATTATTTTGCATATTCAGGAATATAATTAGCTTATTTCATATTTTTCATCATTCGTCAGGAGGCGGTGAAGGAGGAGGAGGGAGAGAAGGCTCGATCTAGGAGCAAATAGTGGGAGAGACGGGCTGAGAGCCAGTAAGGGGGTGGGTGGAGATTGTGGGGAGTAACAAAGAGAGGAAAGCGTTAGTGGAAGGAAGGGGCATCCGTGGGGAGTTGGTGAAAGGGGGGAGGTAGGAGAAGGAAGGAGAAAGGAGTGCTGAGAGACGAGAAGGGGCAAAGAAGAGAAGGGAAATAGGAGTAGTAAGGGAGAAGTAAGGAAGAGAAAAAAGAAGGGACAGTGAAGGAAAAATAAAAGACATTCTAGAGAGGGACGAGGAAGGGAGGTGGAATAGGGAGGGGGAGAAAGTAGAAAGGGAAGAGAATAAAGGAGAGGGATGGGAAGATGAGAAAGGAAAAGTATTGCATGTAGTGTCACAGTATCGAGTAGTTAACCTTTTTTTGAAATGCTCGCTGGCTTAACGCTATCCCGATTTACTTCACCCTTTGGTAGGGTGATAGAGTGAGGTGCCAGAATATTATGCGTAGCTTTTTGGCTGCATTATGTGCATATTCATGAATATTAAGTCGCTTATATTGGCCGGTCAAAATTATAATCCCTTCCCGCAAGAGATTGTGTGCAAGTATTTTGAGTTCCCGTAGGTCATATATGTGTACTTGGAAGGAAGCGTGTAGAGTCGTGACCTTAGATCCGCCTAATCGCTATATTTTTGAAACGTACCTCGGATATCAAATTCCTTCACTGCCTGAAAACCCATTATGGTGCTTATCTTCTTTGCCATTTTAAACTTCCTGATAATTTGCTTAGGTATGTACTATTCATCTTATTAATATCGTAATGCTGAATCGCTAAATGGTACATCAGATATGCGAAATTCTTTGCTACATGCAACACTATACCATACATCTTGTGTGTGAATCATTGGAGGGGAGGGTGGGGTGTTGGTGAGGGGGCAGGGTGGTTAGGGGAAAATTGGGTTTTGTGGATGGTGGGGGATGTTGGAGAGGGAAGGGTGGGGTGTTAGTGGCGTGCGTGTGGCTTGCGTCTGGAGGGATCGGGTGGTGTGCATCTGGGTGGGGTCGGGGTGGTGTGTGTTTGGGTGTACGGTGGCATTGGGGGACGGTGGGGTGCGGCGGCGAGGGGCGGTGACGTCATTTGACCTTTTGTGACTTCGTGTGACCTTTGTGACTTCTTGTGACCCCAATGTGACCTTGGTGACCTCGTGTGACCTTGGTGACCCTTTGTGACTTGTTACCTTAGTGACCTTGTGACTTCATGTGACCTTGGTGACCTCCTGTGCCTTGTGGACCTCAGTTGACCTTGGTGACCTCATGTCACCTTTGGCCCATTCAAAATCTGTGTGCCGGGGTAGTCAGGGTGGGATGCTAAGGTGAGGGGTGGGGTGTCAGGATGGGTGGGGTGTCGGGAGGTGAGGGTGGTCGGGGAATGGCTTGGTGTGGTTGACCTCATGTGACCTTGGTGACCTCATTAGACCTTTGTGACCCCTGTGACCTTTTAAACACTTCTCTCCAGTGCATTGTTCTCTTTCTAATCATCATTTGCCAAACTTAATCATAAAGCAAGTGATCGCGCAACCAGACGACACTTTGGTTCGAGAACCCCGTGTTTGTATTACTTTGGGCCAAATTCAGCCAAACTTGAACGAAGAACCAAAATCCTTTTGGTTTTCCCGCCACAATCGAAGTTTTTACGACACCAAGCCCTGACCCGGCCCTATATTAGGTGGTTACAAGATTGGGGTTCAAGACTATGTGGTGATTTGAATCATTCTGTCATTTTGCTTAGAATGACTGGTTTTAGGTCGGACCAATACAATTGGTTCCTTGATGTTGGCCGTCTGTGGTGTCAAACATTTGGTAACAACCTTTTGGTTGACACGTTTTCAACTTATTGTCACGTTTTAATGCAGTTATGGATCAAGTTCATACTTAGTAGCTTGTCATTGAGACAAGGGTAACACTGAGTCCTTATCTGCTAGCTGTGATGTTTCATTTTGTTAAGTTTGAGCCCAGACCAAAGGGCCATATGAGGTGTACACAGATTGGGCCTTCAAAGGTATTTTGGTCAGTTGACTTTATTTTTGCTTAAAACTTCCATAATCGGACGACCAATATGGGACTTTCTGTTCCTATTTTTTGGAAGAACCCGGTCTCGGGTGTTTATAATGTGGGATGTGTGGTGAGAGTCATGTTCTTCAAATTGAGGTAGGATGTTGTCAACATTTAGAGCCAAAATGTTGGTCAAATCACCACACATAAGTGTAATGAACATTTGCTACCAAAATATTTTCAAAATCATTTCCAGGTTATATCCATCCCTTCAAATTTGTGGGTGTTAGTGGATTGGGCGAGTTCATGTTAATTGTTGGCAATCACTATAAATGTATTCTACTGGGTAAGGTTTGACTATTCAGAAAAACAATGTTGACATTTTTTCTGTTGCCCTTTAGTGATCTTAATATAAGGGCAAAGTGCTCATACATCGTCCAAAGTATATCTACTTTGGTATCAAAATGTAGCAGCTAATTTCACAAGAAACATTGATCATGATTTATTTTTTTGTTGTATGCAAATAACCTAATTAAAGACAATAATATGCATAAATTTGCCTTTATTCAGACCCAGTCCCATCCAAAGCCTTAAGTTTCTGCACAATGCGATCATCTGTAAACACTCTGTTTGAATGTATAGTGAACCCTACACAACCCCATTATACCTTGCTATTAATGCCCATGGGGAAGTAAACCAAATAGTTTTGTAAAAATGTGCAAGAGAAAATGGGTGGTGTAGTCCATATATACCAAATCCATGGAAAATCACCATTTTCTCTTTACACAGTCGAGCAACTCGACTGTTTTGTTTCTGTACGGTTTCTTTCTGTCAACATGACAATATCTCAGTCATAAAACATTCCATATTGACCAAAATTGGTCACACGACCAGATTGGTGTCAAAGGTCACAATAGGGTCAACAATGTTAACCATGCAAAAATTCTAGAATTAGCTCATATCTAAAAACTAATGCTGTCATCTTTTAGGACTTGATCAATTATGACTGACACGATTTAGGGATCAGAGGTCAAAATACATCAAATTATGTTACACTTCAAATCACTACTCTTTCTGCAGATTACATAGTATTCCTACAAAAGTTACTTAAGAAATTATGATCAAAGGTCATCTGGGGTCACTAAGGTCAAACACTTTTACTGTGTGTAAAATTTAAAACCAGGTCCACTTGACCCAAAATATGGTACACTTCAAATCACTACTCCTACAGAAGTTACTTAATGAAATTTTGATCAAAGGTCATATGGGATCAGAGGGGTAAAAAGTTAATTTTTACAAAATATGCTATTCGGAAAAGAAAACGTATGGTCACTTGACTCATGCATATCAAGCAGCTTGAGACCCTTCACCAAAATTGTGCTCGCCATGAGGTTAAAGGTCATTAAGGGGTCACTTACGGTCTGGATACTCTCTCGACTGTGTTCAGATCTGTCTACAGATCTATAGTGTGTCATCTTAAGTTGAAGGTGACGTCACTGCGACTTTTATGTTGCGCACCCATGAATCGCGCGCGCTATGCTTGGAATCAGAGCATGATACGCACGCGAATAAAGGCGGCACGATCGAGACGCTAGTGGGAATGCAAAGACGCATAATGACATCACCTTCAACTTTAGATGAGACAAAGTATAGTTCACATTTTTACAAACGGGCATAATAACAGCTATGATGGGCGTAGGGGTGACTTTATAGGCAAGACTATTCAGGGTCTCTGGGTGGAAAGAATAATTAAAGCATGGTTATTGCAAGGTAATAACGATTTGATCCATGGATTTCTCTTGTACACTTACCCATGGGCATTAATAGCAAGGTATTACTCCACATTCAAGCAGAGTATTTACAGATTATAATATTGTGCAGAACTCAAGGTCTAAATAAGAGAAATTTATGCATACTATTGTCTCTAATTGGGTTATTTGCTTATATAACAAAATAAATATCATGATCAATGTTCCTTGTAAAATTTGCCACATTTTGGTACCAAGGTCGATATACTTTGGATGATGTATGACCACTTGTCTATGCGTCGTTGACTGCATATGCACAGCTGCATTTGTATCCTATTGCAAATATGTTTGGCGATTGGCCAATTCAGCAGAGGTCGATTGTATTTTTGTTGCGTGCTATGCTCGACACAAATGCTCACTGTGATTGGTGTACAGCGATGCATATCGGATTTGATTCCAGTCTTCCAAACATAATAAAGATCAACAGTAAATAAGGCAGGAAGACACATAGGGATAGATTTGTCCACTGACGTTTGTCTATGATGTCCGTTGTGAAAAAGGGTTAACATTTGCATGTATATCCACATGAGGATTAAAAACCAACTTGGGTCACAGGTGCAACATGCGCATTCCCCCACTGTCATGTGAGGTCAAGTTGTAGAATCTGCTGAAAATGTAAAATGACCCTCATTTGAAAAGTTGAAGTTCATTGGAACCAAACGTGGATACCAAAGGTGCAACATGGGATCCCTCATTTGTTGATGTCAAGCTTCAAGGAGGCCTATCAGTCACTAACGCCACGGCAGGACGACACAAGCGGTCCGAAAGGACCGATGTTATTTTTGGTAATATTCGGAGCCAGTAGTAGAATGTTAAGAGCAGGAGCAGGGACTGGGTGAAAACTCATCGTTATGCCCCACTATCATCTTATAAGCTGTTGACAAAAAACCTTTGGGTAGTTTGTAGGGATTCCTCTATATCAATGAAGGTAGTTAGTGGTCTCAACATTATGCGTGATACTTTTTGACTAGGGAACAATTTAACGGTTTCACAGGGGTCAAACTTTTAAAATGGCTACACACATCTTAAACAAGGCTTGTCATATGTACGGTTCGCTTGAGGATTCCAAAGATATGTAGTTTCTTACCATCGTTGACATTGTTTTTGAGGTTAGGGCCAAAAAATGGCTAAAATTGTAAAAAGATCCATTTCTATTATATTTGTTTTGAGAATAGGCCACAAGGCAACTATCGCACGCGGGTAGTTTGACGGCTTATGTATTTTACGAACGAAACTCCCATTGGATTACACGTGATCCGGGAGTCTGTGTCGCAAAATCAGTTAAGCCGTTTACCACCACCAATGCTCCAGGAGCAGGTCTCCCATACAAACCTCAAAGGGCAGCTAGCTTTTTTTTTTATCTTTTTGGAATTTTTCCTCTGAACCTGAAAAAATAATGAAAATTTATATATTTCAAGAGGCCGTAGCGAGATTCAAACCCGAGACCCACTGTATCACCAAAACAGGGGTGTGATCTTCAGGGTTTTTCCTGATTTCAGGATATTTTATGTTCAAAATTCAGCCCGCTTTTTAAGCATTTTGGTTCAATTTTACGCTGTTTTCAGTATGTTTTTACCAAATCAGGATTTTCCACGAAATCATCACAAACCCCTGCCCCAAGACCGAGCAATTCTAATCCTTGATAACATTGACGGAATAAATATCTACTGCTATTGTGGTCAGCATTCAAAATAATGCTCCGCTCGGAACGGTTGCCAAACCTATGCTCCAGGAGCATGATGGTGGTCAAAATCTCACACTTCACTATCCAATTAGGAATGACCTTTGACCAAACATTTTAACATATGAAAACTATACTTTTAGAGTCCTCTTTCCTCAGGCAATACTTTGCAATTATTTAAAATCAAGCAACGTTGAGATTGAACTTTTTTTACCATTTTTACACCAACTCGCAAAACCAATGGCCGTAGTTGGTACAAACGTTAAAATTTTTTGAATCCCCTTATGACTAGACAAACAATATGGAAACTGTTTCAGTTTGACCCATGTGTAACCTCAAATTCCCCTATTGAAAAAGTGAATGCCACAATTTAAGACCCACTCACTACAATGGTGTCAAAACCTTAGATGTAAGTGTGGGTATAAATGATTCCTTATCTGCTCCTGCTCTATTCTAGTGGGTACCGCAATTAATATGAACTTCACCAAATTTAGTCCAAACCTTTAATTTAATATACTTACAACCCAGAGATTTGGAAGTTTCAACTTGCAGTCTTTTTTTTTATTGAATTAGACTATGAACGATCCATGTAATTGGCAGCTTTAGCTCATGTACAGTTGAAGACCTCAATATGTATACAAACTAAATACATAATACGCTACTTGCCAATACACATTGTCAATTTCTATAAATGTTTTCATAAAAATTATATCTGATATTACGTACATCTAATCTAAAAACTGCGTTTTATAACAAAAGAATAAATTTTGTGAACGTTATCATCACTGGTAGTTACTACCTGCACAGATACAAGCACATACACATCCTTATAGTAACTAAATGAATAGAATGTTTACAGTCCAACCTTTTAAAAAAATATGTGCATGGTATCAATGACTTAAGATACACAGACCAAACAATATCGCTTAAAAGAGCTAGCATTGGTGGGGATATTTACTAATATATAGTACTGAAATACTATGAATGATCGCCCTGCAGTCTAAGTGGATTGGCAGCAGGCCTTGGAATAGTAGACATTCTACTGTATTACAGAGGACGCAAACACTATATTGCACTTTAAATCCATATATGACAAAATGTAGTGAGATATCACTATTGTGTAAAACGGTTTGGAAATACGTTTTAAACCTATAGTCCGCTTTTTTATATATTCTGCAGTTTATGCAGATTGTCGAGGGTATGGTTTCCACTGGAGGAATTGTTGCTACCAAATATAAAATGCCGAAGATATAGAGGAGTATATACATTATAGTGTCAATGTTCTTTTATTGCAATATAAAAGCTCTCAATATTTGGTATAACTGATTTAAAGTTATTTAAAGTTCTGATCCCCTTTTAGTAACTCATTAAATGGAATGTTTGATAATCATCATGTTTGTCCGGTCTATGTGTAGAAGGTGGCAAGAATTTGCTTAAATTAAACTTTAATAGCTTTGCTTATGATATATCTGGTGGTTGTTGGCACTACATCCCGTGTAATTCAATCTAACCGACATCACCTTCGCTTAATTAAAAGGGTGTTGCGTCAATAAGCCACGCACACCATGCCATACAACCATTTCGTATGTTATGTTCATCAAAGTTACTGGTTCACATCATGGACGGATTTAATCTTATGAATGGTCAATCAATCTTTCAGATAAAGCATGCAAGAAATGTTGGCCTCATCCCTCCCACACAAATGGCATTGATTTTCCTGGAAAACGCGCACCCTCTCAACAGGAATAGAATCGTCGAAACTGAATGAACTGACCCAAAAAAATCCACTATAGCTAAGTCCGCACGCCTAATCATTTCATAGCTGAGAGGAATGCGCAGCAGGCCTAGAAAGTTTACTTAAACAAAATATCCCCCCAATATTCTTGTGAGCTTGGCAGCACTCGCCCACATTTTGCTGGAACACTATCCATAAAAACCATTGATATTGCATTGTACAATGTACTGAATACTACTTGTGCCAGCAAGAAGCTAGTCAATGTGCCCTAGAAGAAATTGCATTTAAGTGCCTGGTATTATTCAACAAAAAAGGAAGGATTATTTGGACAGATATTCTGGATGGAACGGATATCTCCCATAGATGCGTCAACTTGACAAATCAACCTCGGCAATGCACAGTTTAACCGTTAAATTGGCATGAAAAAATATTTCTTACAATAAACATTTGTCAAATTAATAAATATCTATCTTAATCTTTAGCTCGGCATTCAATTTTTTATCATTGCAGCAATTGTATGTGCGTTTAAAAGGCATATCCCATTTTCACCACTTCTAATGAATTAGCCTTTTGGACCGGATAATCTGGATGGATACCTCGCGTTCATACACAACCTGAGAACTCAACCTTGGCATGCATGGTGTTGTATACAATGCATGAACATAAGTCCAAATATAAATAATTGATTTACATAGCGCTGATTTGAATTACAATTGAGGGTTGATTAATACAAGTCCGCAAATCAAAAGATGCTATAATTTCAGTATTCGGTACCAACTATATCTTGTCACAATTCAAAAGTGTGGGAACTAATTTGAACTCGAGCAAGGTACTGGTAACCAAATGTTTTATACACACTTCAGTACAGAATGTCAACTTTACTCCGATTAGTCACAAACACGTTATTTTTATACATCATAAACTAAAGCCTGATTTCCTTTCCAATGTTGACTGAAACATATGCCTTTTCTTCTGTCAGTATGAAAGGGTCCCACATACAAATAACACCCCTACAGAGAAATGAACTTCCCTTCCGATCTCCCAGGTCACACCCTGTCGTCCTTGGCTCTCCCTTACTCCTTTTTGGCCCAGCCCACACTGACCACAAACTGATTATGTGTGGGTTAGGGACGGAGTGGGAAAGTCAACATTGGGAAGGAAATCAGGCCTCCTTTATATGATTTAAAAACATAACATTTTTTTGACTAACTCATTACACTGAGCTAATTTCCTTTTAAAACAAATGTTGAATGAAACATATGCATTAACCTCTTGTTGAATGAATATTTTCAATCCAAAACACAGATAGCTCCTACTAGTCGGAGGGTGGAACATAATAGTTTCAGAGAAGGGCGGGGGTCGAAAGGTGCAGCCAATGGTTGGAACGAAAGACGCCAGGGCATGAAAATACATGGAATCTAGATTCCAAAAAAGTCAGGGCACCGAAAAAAAAAATCACCTAAGGGGGCATACACCAGGGTGAGTATTAGGACCTGAAACTTTATATTGTGTTAAATGACTGGCGAAAGTCTTTTGGAACAGAGCAAGTGCAGAGAATAGGCGAGAAGAAAAACTCCTGAGCGAAGGAGGCCAAAGGCCGAAAACGTCTAAAGGCAATGGCAAAGAACAAGCGACTCACGGCTGCAAGTAGCTAGAATATTCAAGGGGAAACGCAAGGGGCCGCCAGCGTAAAGACGCGGGACAGGACAAGCCTATTCCAAAAAAACGGACCCCGAGAGCGGGAGCCCGAAGGAAACCCCAACAGACGAACCAACGGGAAGAGACAAAGATTGATCCGAGGGGGAGATACCGGAAATACGCACCTTTCAGGAGTGAATGGGACCATGCCAACGTCATAGAAGGATGAACCAAACAACCTCCACTGTGGATGGTGAGTTAGGCCACAAAAAAGTCCGGACAATGGACGGTCGGAGTTGCTAACAAGACTAAAGTAAGAGAAAAGTCTCAACCCGGCTGTCACAGCCAGGGGATGGAGGGACGATTCAGGCCGCGACTCGGAAGCAGACAGAGCTTCCGAGTGATGAACGAGGCAATCCCCTGATAAACCGGATCCCGCACATGCCGGCAGCGGTAAGGCGTTCAGAGCGAGCAACTACCGAACCGGGCCCAGACTGAGATCCGGCTCAAACGGTAGACGAAGTGGGCGAAACACTAAGAAATCTACCTGGACAAGGCGGCTAAAGGGAAGCTTCACAGAACTACGACAGAATCAATAGTCGGCCGCCATACATAGCTGACTGGTACAGAGTTACCAGACCGGTAACCCCGGAAGGTGTACCCGCATGAGAGGCCAGAGCCGAAGGGTCAGCTGGTGGCAATAAACGGGGGCCACCCTCCTGGCGGAGAGCACCGGACGCCACACCAAGCCCACGGCGGGCCCGGGCCGGTATGCAGGTACCAGCTGTGTTGGGTGGCATCGCAGGACGAGCAAGGCTAGTCATGCGGGCGTGGTGCAGCAATGATGACACCTGCGGCAGCCCGTGAGGGGACACCGTAGCCAGCAACATCGGGGTTATACCGAAGGCAGTACCCGTGGTGATAGACACCGTAGTCGCTGGGTCTGGAGTGTGCGATCCCCGAAGGAAAACCGGGACTACAACTACAGGCTAAGTCGTGGTTCGGCACTAGTCGGAGGATGGATTAGACCCACAGGTCCCCGGTGGCCGGTAACCATTACCGGAGTGTTGCACCGTCGCCGCAAACCTTGGGTATTGGCAGGGCGAACCGCGCAGACTGCACCGGTAAAGTCCCAAGAGCTAAACCAGGCAAGCCAGCGGCCAGTATCTGCGTGTGCTAGAGGGTGAACTCCCGATAGGAACACGCTGCCGAAGCAACCGAAGATCTCCACCTTCGGGCGCTCCCAGAAGCAGCCGGAGTGCCGGGAAGATCCCGGACCGGATGCCCGAGTACCACCCCACTTTCCTTAGCGAACGGAAGAATACCCGGCTCTAAGCTGCCCAAATGGGCCGAGGAATAAGCCAATGCCAGAAGACAGGGCAACCAGGCGGTTGCGGGAGCATGCGGGGTTTAACGCAAAAAAGGGGGGGGAAGGATGGGGTTTTTCAAAAAGATGGATGGAGGTGGACAACGGGGGTGACGCGAGCCAGATGGATTATCGCAGGTCAAGAAACAGTTAAAGAAAAATTAATGTGGGACGTGGATAGGGACTCCCGACACGTAAACGTAGGGACTAAAGAACGGTCTCGGTAACTGAGTCAAAACGGTTAAGAAATTTCTAAGTCAGTTTCAACATATTTTAGTAAATACACAACAAGCCAAAATAAATGCCACACTCACCCATAGAGAATGTTTTATTGATAGTAGAAACCACAAAAGAACAGAACAGGCTCACAACAAAGCAAGGCATCCAAAGCTCGCAAACACGTTCGGCAATGGCGGCCTGTGTTTGTTACCTTTTTTCCCGCACAAATATCACATGACCGCATGGCGGTAAAAAAAGGATACACACAAGAAGTTCGGAGGTATCAAATCCGTGTATGTGTGCGTCCAAAAGTGCTTATCCCTTAGTATAATAATCCTTATATATCCACGGTAGTGGTCGTAGTAGTATTAGGAGGATCCGCCCAAGAGAAGACACAGTATTATATCAATATAATCTCAAATTTGGCACGGAAGTAGGAAAGGAGCCGCGATCGGAACACGTCCGTTCAGCTAGCTGGCCAAAATGGAACTGAGGGAGAGTAATGCCGACAGGGTGTGACTGGGGTCACTGGAAGGGACGTTCCATTTCTTTAGGGCGGTGTCTCTTGTATTTTGTGGAATTTCACCTCTCAAGAAGGAAAATGCATGTTGCAGTCAACATTGGTTTAAAGGAAATCGCATCAGTGTAATGATTTGGGGACTTTCTGTTGTGATGTGGTCAAGCGAAATCTGTTGTATCGACCAATAGGAAAGTGGAATTGAGTAGTATTATAATTTTAGGATATAGGGGGTTACAGATTGGAAGGTACCAAATCTCATAAATGGCAAAAAAAGTGAGTTAGCGGCCTACTGTTAGTCAACCCTCGATATGTATTTAAAGGCATCATATTCCACAATTCCCACTTTTACGGATTTTCTTTTGACAACTTAAATTCATCTGGATTAAACAGGAGCACAAATGTTTTACAACGATCCAACCCCCCCCACAGTGGTCAAAATTTTGGTATCAGAAGAAAGCTACTATTTTTCTCATTTAAGTGAAATCTTAGGGCTCTAAAGGATGTTTGGTGGGATGCCCCATTTTGGTTACGCAATACTCTATGGGGATTGCAAAATCGGTTCGTTTTTAGCTCTCATTTAAAACGAGGCTGAAATACAGGCGCAAAAACTTTACAGATGGGTTTGGGGTGATGAAGGTCATTTTATCAAGAGATGACAAATTTATAGCCTTAATCGGGGTTCCACCTTCAACTTCAACCCTCGCGTTCAATCCTTCTTGTGTATGCAAGTTAAAATGTAACTGAATATTGCATGTATGTCAAATGGACCAAACTTTTCATTCAAAAAATTGTGGAATTGCCTTTAATTAAACTTACCAATCGGAATAATTCGGATACAATATTTGCAGCTTACTATTCATTTTGTCAAAGGTCACATCCTAAATATTCATTAAAATAATTGAATTCAAAGAACAGTATCTTAAAAAAAGATAAGACGTTAGTGTCTGTTTTGAAAAGTTGTGCTTTGGTTTTTTACTTCTTGAAAGATGAATATGAACTCCCAACCATTGGTACTTTTCTTCGGTCAGTTGACATGCACGTCACTAAGCAATTAGGTTCGCAGCCATCGAACGTTCCCTCTCCTCGAAATACCGCATTATACGAACAGTGGATTTAAACACGGACTATTTTATAACTCAGTGATGTCACGTCAATTTGAGAGCAAACAAAGTAAATGTGCTACAAGACTAAAAGATGGACAGCTAAGAGAGCTAGGATACCAGGCAAAAGGAAAGGAAAAATGTTCTCTGGATGTGTTGCTTATTATTTAAGGCTTAAGAGGCATGCACAAGAAGAGAAAGACAATCTGCTTACTCTCCAATTTGTTCTGGCAAGTTTCTCGTTTTGTGACCTTGACCCCTTAACAGGTAACAGATGGGTACATCATTGACTTTATTAAAGGTTTAACGAAGAGCTGTGTTCAGATTCGATCCAGTTTTACTATAACCAAGGGCACAGAGCAATCATTGAATTTATTGAAATGTTTAAATATAATGATACAGCAATTTGTATCATTAGTGTTTAAATTGGAACCCATGTTTGACTCCTTAATTATAGGACAGAGAGGAAGACACCATTGAAATTTGACTTGGACCATAACCCTAACATTGCTCATAACCACAATAATACTACCCGCTAAAAAATTGACTGATATAAATTACTGTATTAAAAAAAAATGTTAGGTATTGGGAGGTGACTTATAATAATAAATGCCAGGAGCGTGTTCGGTAAGTGTTTGCTTATGACCTGTGTCCGTGAATGCATGATAAGAATGCATTGATGTGGAAGTTTGAGCGATTTATCCAGTTGGCTTGGAGCGTTCATTTGAAAGCAAGTTTTGCTTTAGCACGTGATGGCCATGTCAACACGGTTCTGATTTTAGGCGGGGGTATATTATCACCACTGAGGCTAGAAAATCACTAAAGTCCCAAATAAGTCCAAAAACATGCGTGATGACTGTCATCATAAGAACACCCATATGGGTACGAAAATCCTGTGGTTTGCCCTCGCTGGTCATGGGATTGAGGCCCCAGGGGTCCCTGGTTTGATTTCCTACCATGAGTAAAATTTTCTTTTTAACTTCTCCCCCTTTACACTTCCCGTCCTCCCAGGAGAAGATCACAGAGGTGGAAAGAGGTTCTCAGTAAGCAATGCACTATGTTATGAAAAGAGATCAAAAATTTTCTGACAAGAATTTAGTGTTTCAGTCAGTACCATCCATGATGTGTTAATCATAAATTACCTGCACAGATCCCATGACACAGGGCAGCAGCCCCTGGTTTGTGTTTCCTGGCTTTTGTATGATTTTGACACCCAAAATTAACAAGGTCAATCATGTTAATACAAGTCAGGATCGTTCACGGAACTGTGCCCTTGGTGGATGAGCTTACATGAGGTGAAAGATGAGAGGAATTATATGTGCAAATGCTATGGGTGGGAGTAAGGGAGCTTAAATAGGCTGACAGTAGTTCAAATCTTGTAACCCTTAACTGTGACATGTCCCATTAACATTCATATGGTAAATTGCAAGACACGTATACTCTTTGTCAAAGTACCTTATAAAAGATCAGCATACTTTAAACGTGATGCGCGTAAATGTGATCGTGCGATCTACCAGGCGGGGATTGTGATTGAAACATAGCCATAGACGATTTTGATGGTGATAGCGCCACTCAGAGGCAATTTTCGATAAGTCACCAAATTCATGCAGATGATGCAGTACATGTTACTATGACGTAGTTGACCAAAGATGACGTACGACTGGCGATCTGTGAGTCACTGATCTCATGCAGTATGTCTCCACTTTCTTGATCGAGTGGCCTATCCCGATATATTTAGGAACCCTGGATGTACTGCTAAGACCCGCCCCTTGTGGATGCCATGCGCGTCTTGTAAAAGGTATTTTGATAAATAGTTTAGAACAAGCCAACAAATGACATCTAATACAGATCCTCACTCATCAAGTTGACATAGCAAAGCAACACCTCTTGTTATCCACATATCAGGAGGCAATTGGGACGGCAGATTGATGGCAGTTACAAAGTTTGTGGAATGTCCTGTTGAGGACAATGTACCCGCTCTTTGCGAGGTACGATAGAGAGGGCAGACATACTGTTCTTTGAGGATCATACTTGCCCTCCTGGAACCCGAAGTGGAACTCGATGGAGAGGATAGAACATCATCTTGTGCAACCTGTGTTAGATAAAAAAAGAACCATTTTCAATTCAGTGACAACAATTATTACACTGTGGTCATGTATTATCACATCAAATTATATCTTGATCTTGCTAATTATTCTAGCCTCTGTTTCAAAATTTTTAAGCTAACCCTAAATCCCTGCTGAGTTATAGGAAGTAAATTACGGAAAAGTACAGAGCAACACATAATTTGCTTATTCCTGAAGAGCATAAAACAGCACGCCTATTTGTACTTCCACACCATTCTTATAGAAGTAGAAAATATTCACCAAATTTTGACAAAACAAGTGGGATTGCTAAATAGTATCTTTTCTAAAATATTTGAGGGCACTATAATGCCATTTTAGAAACTGTAGGCCATATTTCATCATTAGGCACTGTGTTCTCAATATTAAGTATATCCTGCAGGTATAAAATCATGATGTTCTGAATAGGTAGCCGCTCACGGTTACCGCCATCTTTATATTTGGTTTTTATTTTTTTATTTCGAGGACACCATGCTTGTTCGTAGGAATTGAAAACACCACCTTTTCACGTTTTTTGGTTTAAAAAAAACACCCCTTTTTGTGCAAAATCGTGAATTTTTAGTCTTAGGGCAAAAATATACCCCCTTTTTTCGCAAAATCATGAATGACTTTAAATTTACCACCTGTTTCAAACAAAACACGAACTGTGGTAAATGCAGTCAACGAAACACAAATAATGAAATGAGAAAAATATATCAGTATAGGCATAGGTTGTCAGCTGAAGATTTGATGATTGATACTTTGTTGATGGAATCCATTCAGAAAATCACGGACAAAAATATAACTTTATAAATACGGGTATTTCTGCAACAGTGCGACCACCCCTTTCCAAAATTTCGCGAACTTTCCAAATGAAAAAAGCACCTTTTTTTTTATTTCGCAAAAAAATAAAATTCGTGAAGTTGATCGAGGAAAACACCTTTTATTCGCTATCCTACGAACGAGCATGGGTACCCGACAGTAAGAGAAGTGACAGTACCGGGGGCCTCTGCTTTAAGATAAAGTGATTATCGGCTATGGCGTCGTGCCCAGATCTTGTTGAAATTCTCATGAAATGTTGGTATTGGTGAAAGAAGAAACGTGTCCAAATTTTACATTTTTTCCAAAAAGGCTTTTTAGAGATATGTCACGTAATTCGTTTTCAAATTCCATAACTTTGTACAGGGGCTGATTTTGGCAGTATAGAAATGACAAAATGGGGCAAGTTTATGAAAAACTACATATTTTATTTCAATTATTTCTCAAGTATTGATGAGTTATAAGATTGGGTTTGTTTTTAATCGTTAAAGAAATATCAAAATCCATACAATTTTTTATTTTCCGTTGTGTCATCAAAAACAAAGAACAGGTGGTCGCAACAATTACTTTTTTGTTGAAGTATTTCTAGAAATTACTGAAGTTCCACTTTTCATAATTTTTCCTAGAAGAAATACAACTCCCTTGGTGATGAATAAGGGGTCATATGAAAGGAAATCAAATTTAGAAAATGCTCACGTTAGATTTTGCAGATTGAGTGTTTTAATTTTCCCTAAATTATTTTTCCCTAAAATCATTTTTAAAGAAATTGAAACATGTTGAAAAAAAGCCAACATAAGATTGTAGGTTTATTTTGTTTATACACAAAATCCTAAAGTTTCAGCTTAAAAGCAACCTTCCATTGAGGTGAAAATTATTTATTGTAAAAAATTAGGGAGTTTGGTCAAAATTGATTCAGGGGTTTGATTTTATGGTAGTTTTTTTATAAGCAATTTTATCCAATGACCTACTTAAAGATAAAACTGTATCTTCGTGGTTAGTGAAAACATGTTTCAAACCCTTTCCCGGGAATTTGGGTCAGAAGTGAGGCCCAGATTGAATTTCCAAAATAATATTCATGAAAAGCTGTTAGGTGACCTTGAACAATCAGAATATTGTTGGCCTAAAACTAAGTCATTTCAAAATACACGACTTGATTGCCTTTTCACAAAACCCACAAATCCAAATCAAACGCGAGGTCAGACATCCCCTGAATCGGCCCGACTACAGATGGCAGTGATACACACTTTCCGGACCGTCGTGAGTCGAATGTTGTCAAAATTAGTGCTACCTCTCGCAAAACTGCAAAAAAAGAAAAAAACAAGAAACGCCCCACAATTCAACCCATACAATCAGTACACATTGCTGGTGCCAAGTCCAGAGTCGATCAAGGCTCGTATCTGAGTGCGCCGTGTATTACGCTCGCTGTATGAAGAGAATTTCACCGTAAGAAGTGGAATGTTCATTGAGATCGTACGTAAGTAGCTGTAAAAAACTCGCGTTTTCATATTTCTTCAAACTTACGAAGCTGTGAATCAATTTAGGCAATCGACAAGCATCAAGGAACCTAGTTCAACCAACAGTTATCGCATATTTGTGGAATGAATTGCAGGGAGGGGAGAAGTAGATAGAACAAATCGACTCAAAAATTGTGTGTGCTCTCTGCAGCGTGCACGGGCGTTTTATGACATGTACACGTATTTGAATTGACAATTCGCCATTTGTTGTAAACACATGAGTCATAAAGTCAGCGGGGGGGGGGGGGGAAAAAAAAAATGTGGGGGAAAATTTTTTTTTCAAAAATTGGCCAACAAATCTATCATCTGTAGTTTTATCATTCATGTACCTGATAGGAGGAGATCGAGATATACACAGAAAATGTTATGTTGAAGGTCAGCGAATGCCAAGAAGAAGGTAAAAAAAGTAATAAAAATAAATATGAAAAATTACAGATTATCGATGTAATTAGCTGTATTATGCCAAAAAAGCAGCTATCGATTTTCCCAAGGGGTATAATCATACTCCCACTGGTCGAAGGGAAAGTGTTAAGTAAGCCCAGAAGGCTTTCTACACCACCCATGCAGCTCCATTAATAGTCATATAAATACATAATGAAAATAGGACTTGTAACAATTAGTATATGATAAGAACAAAGATGCTGATAAATAAATTACCTTTTGGAAGGAAGTAGACTTCAGGAAGTCGACAGAATCTCTCTTCTGGTATTGAAGTCTTGCAGTTTTCGGCTATTGGGATCAAAGCGTGCCCCGTCAAGAAAAAAACCAATACCCGCGACTCATCACTGGGTGGTGAGGTCCCTGCCAAGAATACATCCACAGAGTAGTAGTTATCTCTAAGATGCACTATAGTTGGGTAATAATTCTTGGTCAGGTTACTAGGTATGCCCGCTCCCCCGCAAAAACGATGCAACCACTGGTTTGCACATAGACAGAGTTCACACAACAAAAAACAACGCTCGCGTGTGTGCCAAGAAATTCGTACTCAAACTCAAAGGAGTGCACAAACTATATGACACATAGATGTACTCTAGATGTATTTTTCAACTTTTTGAGTTGAGGAGGTCTAGGCCACATAAAGAACACTGTCAGATTCTCGTAGCATTCCCTCCTCACCTGTTAGGATAAGGTCAAACTTTTAATTTCTTAATGTTTTCAATTCTGAATTTTTAAGGCTGAAGGCCCTAATTGTGTTACTAATCAACTACGGTAACTTTCATTCGATTTTTAGAGCCCTATAAGGGGTCTAATTCCTCGTAAACTTAAAATAACTTTTTTTCTGATGAGAATTGGTGTATTATCAATTTTCGGTGAAAATGGCCATATTTTGGTCCTTATTAAAAAATATTCAAAAATAAAAAACGCATACATCCTCACTTTTCAGAGGCCACTGCTACAAGAACCTAATATAAGGTGCCTTAGAAGACAGCTTGTTTCGCCAGCACTTTAACTGCAGTAGGGCATTTTAAATTCTGAAATGCTGTTCAGAATGAAAGGGTAAGGGTTCAACCTACTAATAAGCTACCTGGCCAGAGAGAGAGAGAATACATTCTCTTTTGTATAGTATTGACTCTCCTAATATAGTTTGCTGTGGGTTTACCACCCCACCCACAAAGCTAGTCTGTTGTACATCCCAGCATTACTAGCACCCTTCATACTCCTGGTGTGGGTGGACAAGCATGATAGAGTGCCTTGCCCAAGGACACAACGTTTGGCTATGACAGGATTCAAACATTGATCGTGAGTTCACAAGTCAATCGTTATAATGCATGTAGTAGTAGTAGTAGTAGTAGTAGTAGTAGTAAATCCAAGTTTAAATCCGGTTTTTCCCCGTAACGGGGGTGGCCGGGATCCACCTCACACTGGCAGCAACCGCCCTTACTCCTTCCTTACACTTCACCCGATGCAATGCATCCTCAACCCAACTCCTACTCTCCTCCTCCAATGCTTCTTCCAGTCTTCTTTGAAGGTCCCCTCCTCCGCGAACCTCAAACCTCGCACTCCACGACCCTCTTAAGGCATGTCATCATCCTTCCTCAACACATGCCCATACCAACGTACACTATTGCCTTCGCCAACAGGTCCATCGCCTCTTCCAAAACACAACATCGCATCAAGTACTCAGGCTTCATCATATCATGAACTCACACACACGGCGTCTTATCATTGCTCTCTATGTCCTCCTCAGATTCCCATCTCATTTTCGCTCAGGGCACAAGTCTCGCTCCATACAGCATCACTGATCTCACACAACTCTTATACACCATTCCTTTCTTCTTCAAAGGTATCTTTTCCTTGCAACAACTCCCCACATTCCCTAAACTCACCCACCCATACATCACTCTACAGCCACCTCGCATCCACCACCTTCACGAACCTTGTCCCCAAGGTATGTGAACTCTTCAAAGATTCCACCTCATCACACAATCTTTACTTCTGTTCCACCATCATCCAGCTCCCTTCTGGATCTGCTTGTTAACAAAATAACTAAATACTTGTATGTTCCTTGCGATAAAATCTCACTTTTCTGCATGCTGTGTTCATTTTGCATTTTGTTCGGCCCATAATTATGTGTGTTGTCAGGTGTGTGTAGATTAGTACAGTATACTAGTTCAATGTACTCTGTTGAGTCTTTAATTTGTCGTGTCACGTGTACTTGTCGAAATTTTCCTTTTGTGGAGCATTTGAAAATGTTAAATTAGAAGTAGGGAGTTCAATGTATGACCCACTGGAACTGCATTTGGAATCAAAGGCTCACTATGTGAAAGAATTCTATTTGAATTTGTAACCGCCATAAAGACTAACTGCATTTGAAATACCCCATTTGGGTAAAATCTTCTGTAGGGGGACTTGTCAAAATTAAAAGCAACTGAGAATACTGTAGTTGTCCCCACGAACGAAGTTCAGAAGGGGACTATAAACTGGGCTCCGTCCGTCCGTGTGTCCATATGTCTGTGAGAAAAATGTTAACCCTGGAACATTTGGCCATATCTTTTGTTTTAGATGGGCTAGGGTAGCCAAACTTGCAGTATCTTGTAAGAGGGTTAAGGCCCCTACTAACCATGTAATTCATTCCCCCAGGGTCCTCCCTGGGTCTGTCAGGGGGGTGGGGAAAAAGAAGATTAATATTGCACAAACAAGGTCAACATTTGCCCATATCTTTTTTCTAGATGATCTACAGTAGCCAAACTCAGGTACATTATAGGAGGACACAGGCCCCTACTAACCATGTAATTCATTTCCCCGGGGTCCTCCCTGGGTCTGTCAAGGGGGTAGAGAAATATAAAAAAGGTCAATATTGCACAAAAAAGTCAACATTTGGCTGTATCTTTGTTTCTAGATGAGCTAGAGTAGTCAAATTTGGATATACTGTAGAAGGGCACAATCCCCTACTAACCATGTCATTCATCCCCAAGGTCATCCCCTGGGTCTGACAGGGGGTGGGGAAATATCCAAAAAGTTTCACAAACAAGGTCAACATTTGGCCATCTTGGTGGGTGCTGACATTGGACCCTTGACCTTTTAGTGTTATTTTTTGTGTTGTCTGCAAGAATTGCAGAAGGCACATAGGGATTACTCTGGTCGTATGTCTGTGTGTGTATCTGTGTGTTCTGTGTGTGTGTGTCTGTGGTCTAAATGTTAACCCTTAATATATTGAATGCCGTATGAGTTCCGTAAGGGCTACGATGATGTAACTTGGTAGAAAGGAGGGGCGGGGTGGTGTGACAAGTTAGTGACCTCATGTGACCTTAGTGACCACATGTGACCTTTGGCCAGTCAAAATGTTAACCCTTAATATATTGCATGCCGTGTGAGTTCCGTAACGGCTGTGATGATGTAACTTGGTGGAAAGGAGGGGGCTGGTTGGGGTGACATGTTGGTGATCTCATGTGACCTTCATGACCTCATGTGACCTTCGTGACTTCATGTGACCCTTGGTCCATTCACAAACCACGATGGCAGACGACACTTGTGGTCCGGGGACCACAATGTATTTTGTTGAGTTATGATAGAGTTCAACGATGAGTTATGTCTTTAGAGTTACTCTTTGGTGAGTTATGGATGAGTTCATCGACGAGTTGGATTTTAGAGTTATTTTGGCAAGTTATGGATAAGTTCATTGATTGTTTTAGAGTTATTTTTTGGCGAATTTTGGATGGAGTTCATCAACGAGTTATTTTTTAGAGTTATTTTCTGGTGAGTTATGGGTGAAGTGCATTGGCGCTTTGCTTTTGTGAGTTATGGATAATTTAGGCAAAAAATGGTGAAAACTTATTTTGGTGGATGGAAGGACAATGCATGGTTTGTCTAGGGTGGGGTGGTCTAGTTCTCCCGGGTTTAAGGGAGTGTTGGCCAGAATTAAGGGGGCGTGGTCTGGTGTAGTTCAACTTTTTACTTTTAGTGATCATGACAGTCTGTGGGGACATATTTACGCATCGCGTTATTATGAGTTTGACATGTTACTTTCGAATGAAAATACCTTAGTATTAAGGAAAGCATTCCCCATTTAATATTTCTTTCATAATTGACTATTGCCTACCTGGAAAGCCACTTCCTTGACATTGATGTGTTGTTTGACATTGCTCAGTGCCTCTTCGGTATCATCTTGGGTCATCATGATCTTAAAGTCAAACACCAACTCATCAACAGAGATGCTCTCTTTCCTGGAATGGTTCTGAAGAACTGCTGTCAGGAAACCTAAGGTAGTCAAGGAGAAGAATTACATGGAAGTCAGCAAGGTGAACTTCATCTGCTGAAACTCTATAGTAGATCTCTTAATCTGATCACTTACGGATACAAATTATGCTTCAGTTTATTTTACAGTTAAAGAAGACACTAGAGTACTTTTCATGAGTGTATGCGACCAGAGCAAGGCATAATATTGGAAGCAGCAAATACATACACCGCATTTAAGTGAAGCTTCTCTCGCACTCCAAGAGTGATAGAGGGCATTATCAACATACAAATTATAGCAAAGTTATTAGAATCAAGCATGAAGTGCAAGGTTTCAATACATTCATAGCTATAAGACTAAATTTTGTCTAATCTTAAGTATTTTTGAATGGGTTTGGTGTCCATCCCAATCATGTACTAAAATGGTGGCACTATATGTTTCCTATGTTCTTATAAAATAATAATAATAACACAAAATTTATTGGGCGCAAACTGAAGAACCTCTAAGCGCTTTACAGAATCTTAACCTAAAACCATATACTTCAATATACATTCAATTAACATGTTAAAACTAAGTAATTGAGATGGAAAAAAAAATACAATGCAAGAGCATTGAACATATCTTATAATACAAGAACCTCATGATTAAAAACAATTCTTTTAAACAGTGTAGAAAAGTATCTAAATAGATTCAATATACACTTGAAAATACTCTGTTTATAGTTGGTTGTTAGTCAATACAGAGAAAAAATCCATTTCAAGGGGGGGGGGGGTAACATAAAAGACTGGTACTGGATATCGCAGAAGGTGCTTCTGAGAAATTTGATTGACTTGACAGCTGAGAGCCTTTATCTATCGCTTACTGGCAGCTGTTAAATGCTATGTAACAGATGTTCTCTTTGGAGATAATACCACTCATCAATGCTCATAATTTGGTGCATAAGAGTTAAATTGGGCACTCTTTATGTCTAAAATGTATGTGACACCTACTTTCATTCTTTGTTATGGGAGGAGGTGATGGTCTTTCATTTGATTAGCCTGTATACCAAAAAAGATTGGTCTGTATGATACATTCAGCACTGACGCTTTTAAAGAGACATGATATCCAGAGAGAGAAGAAGCACCCTCAATTTTTTTTTTTAACCAGGTTTTTTGCAATATTATTTATTTGGATATTGGTTACCAATGTATTAGATATCACACCTGAAGGGAATAGCCAAATACCACCATCTTTGTAAAAAAGGTGATGATTTAGTAATTGTCTGTCGTGCAGACAGAACAGAATTAAAAGAGGTTTCTATAGGGACAATTAATTTACGATAGCAGGCCAGTTAAAAACAAGGGTTTTTTTGGTGTTTGTTTTCTGCGTGCTGTTTGGCCAAGTAAACCTATCAAGTGGCAATGGATATAAAAAAATTCCTCCTGTCACTTTAAATGTAGTTAAGGTTTTTAACATTTCCTTTAGAAAAGATTTACCTTGGGAAAGAAGAAGAAAAGAAGAAGCTGGAAGGAAGGCCAAAAAAGTGCGGAGGAGGTTAGTGGGTATCTCTCAGGTCTCCGATGGTATACCTCTGCCTTGCCCATCTTTGTGTTTATTCTCCTTGGCTTGTGTATCACAAGATAGATCAGACACTTGCTGAACGAAATCCACTTGTGTGGAGGTCTGTTCACCATGAGGCCAAGGGCTGGCAAAGACTCATAGGGACACGAGCTGTTAGGAAAAATACCACAATTATAACACCCAACGGTGTTCAGTTAAGAAAGTTTAATTCATGTTCTACCAAGGCATTTCCAAAGCTATTACATGGACTAATCTTGATCATTACTTGTTAGAACACATTAATACCTCCCGTTAAGTGACCCTAATCAATGTGCAAAAACATTACATAGGTTCCTGCACTATCAGAAGGACCAACAGTGGTTGGAGGGGGGGGAGTGTTGGGTTGGGGTGTTTTTTAGCCAGTTAGGAAAGAACAGATATTTAAATAGAATTTAACATTTAATATCACAATATATTGCATTTCCACTACCATCGGTCAAAACATTATAGGTGATAGACAGAATACAATGGCCTGACTGGGGGGCGGTACCATCGGCCCCAATGCATAAAGGCTTTTTTGGAAAAACCAAATGAAGGAAAGGTTTGTAGGTTTTAACAGGGATACTACAAACCTATACCACAGTTATCCAAAGGCTTATACAGGGGTTGGACCATACCCAGTCATGGCTTCTTAATCTTGCTAAAACTTGGCTAGTCAGGAATATATAAAATTGACAATTTCAACTGATGACCCAAGAGATTGATTTGTTTGAGTGGATTTCATACCATCAGCAACATGGATTGAAATAGGCAAAACACATATGTTTTATAAGTTAATCATATAACTGAGGCCTTGATTTCCTTCCAATGTTTTGACGAAACATATGATTTCCTTTTGAGAAGGGTGGATGGAATGCCCCACCCACCAATCCAACCCCAAACCCAACCCAAAAGACCTTTATAACCCACCCCCAACAATATAATAAGCAAAAAAAAAAATGGTTCGACCAAGAGTGACCAAGAGGTCACACCCAGTTGATCTTTGCTCTTCTATTATTCCGTTTTGGCCTGAGCCCAGACGGAACAGAAAATTACAGGTTGTGGGGCGGGGGGGCCCTTGGAAGAGGGAAGTCAACATTGGAAAGGAAATCAGGCCTCAGTTATATGATTGATAAAACATAAGTGTGTTTTTGACTAAATTCATTACCATGAACTGATTTCCTTTAAAACAATGTTGACTGAAACATATGCATATTATAAACCTCCGTTGAATGAATATTTTCAATCAACACCCGATCTAGCACCTAGCAGTCGGAGAGACCAGGAAAAGGAGGAACACACCAATTGTTTCGAGAAGTACTAGAAGAGGGGGGGGTTCGGGTCGAGGTCGAGTAAGGATTGCGGGGGTCGGATAGGGATGCAGCCAAAGGTTGGAATGAAAAAAAAACGCAGAGCCAAAAACCACACGGAATCTAGATTCCTAAAGTCAGGAAGCCAATAATTAAACTCGCCTAGACAGGGGCGGAGTACACCAAGGGTGAGTAATAGGACATTAGACTTTAGAGTCTTGGTTTGAAAAAGATGGCCAAAGTTTTTGTTGTAGGAGACGAGCCAGAGCCGAGAATCCCTCGACAGTATGAGTTGATGAGAACCGCCTCTAAGGAATAGGCGAGAGGAGAGGAAGAGCTCGGAAGGAGACAGGGAGAGCGACGTTAGAGTTAGGCCTTGACCAAAAGCGCCAGAAGAAGCACCGCGGGCAAAGGAGGAGGAGGAGCAACAAGGCTTCACAAACCTAGCAAAACTGAGATCGAGAGGGAAGAGGGAGCAGAGAAGGCTAAGGCGGTCCGCGTAAAGACGCGGGGGCAAAGAAGCCTAAACCCAAAAAACTGCTGTAGCTAGTTATAAGGGTCGGTATTAAAAATGTATATGGATGGGTCAACAAAAGGGGGCACGGCACTTGCATGTGAATGTTTGGAATTTGGTGTTGGTACTTTATGTTAGCATCATTTTTAAGGTTCTAAAATGACCTATGTTAAATATTTCTCCTGTTTTTGTGTTTTGTTCTTTGAAACTAACGTGACACTTTGCACTCTCTGATAAAACTTAATTTTCACTGGTACTAAAATTGTCACTAGTTGCCCAACAGAAATCAAAAAGTAACAATGACAGCAGGCTCTACATCGCTGAGATGGCAGCTACTCATGAGTCATGTACTTACAAGTTGAAGAGCTTTTGTTTGTTGTTTGTTAAAAAAAATGTAGGGTCGGGCCTAATTGTAGGGTCAGTCAAGGTTACTGCCAATAGATTTTTTTTTTTGCCTAGCTGAGTCCTGGCCTAGTAAACCAACAGGTGTGAACTTTCTGAGTAGTTACTAGTTTATGGAAACCAATTTGGTTATTCCAGATCGTTTCTAGTTCTACACCACATTATCACTTTTGACATGTGCTTTGTGCAATCACAGAATATGGCATGGTAGTCGAGTCAAGTGTCTTACCCAAAAATCATAGGCTCTACACATCTATAGTAGTAGAGTTAAGATAGCACATGACCCAAATAAAATTGCCACAGGTTTTGGGCATTTTATGGTTAGATTAAGGTCAGCTCTTAACATATATCAAAAGTGCAACAAAATCGAAAGTCCCAAAACGTGTTCAAACTATGACATAAACAAATGGCGCAATCCGCCATTTGAAAAACATAAATCCTTATATCGCTGGCAATAAATGAGGCTTAAAAGGACAAAACAAGATGTCATTTCTACTAAGTTCGTCGCCATTACAAATCCATCAAAGGGGTTTTATTGACGTTGAGATATCATCTTGGCTTCTAAATCAAATATGGCTGCCATCCACCATTGTTTAAAAGTACAAATTCTTTTATTTCTGGTGCCACATGGGCCAAAATAACAAATATGGTTTTCTTTTTTATTTATTAATTGTAGCATGAGAAATACATTAAGATGGTTGTTGTAAAGTTTTGAGAGCACCTTGATGTCTTAAAAATGGCCACTGTCTGCCATTTAAAAAAAATGAAACCATTAATCCTATTTAGCATCAGTCAGATTACAGTGACAAATGAGGTGTCATTTTCTATTAATTCTGCAGCAGCCCTTTCCAAAACCTTAGACCCATCTGCATAAATAGCTCGATGTTGATGATATTTATGTCTAAGATCATCAAATTTAGCTTGAAAAACAAGATCATCAGCTAGACCCTTCTTTTTATGACATAACGTTAGTCAATATCAATTTCAACATTTGTCCAAGGTGGAAGAGTGTAGTCTCCTCTAACTGCTCTTCGGTGTTATAAAACCTGAAAGATATTCACCATAAACCTCCGCTGCAAAACTCCACTCGAGGAGAACATATTTACAGCTCATGCAGTTGATGTGCAAGACTGATGGTTAAAATTCAACTGACTGGGGCTGGATAGTGCAAGGGGGAAATTGTTTCCCCTTGTGATGAACACAAGTCCTGCACCAGAGTTACCACTGGAAATGATCTCAAGCAATTGTTCTTCAGGATGCATCACAATGAAATGTATCTGCAGAAAGAATGGAATGCGCCACAGCTTGTGGAAATTCATGTGAAAACATGGATCAAGAACCATTCTCAATGATGAACTTGAAGACTAAATAGTAATAGTGTGGTCATCGTCTGTTGCAAACAAGTGTCTCTGCCACATTTTGGTGATGATGTGAATAGTGTGAAGCTGTACTCTTAATATTTTTGGACAAATAGCCCTCTAAAATCACTTTAAAACAACCATCTTAATGTATTTCTTATACCTCAATTAATAAAAATAACACCTTATTTTCAATTTTTTTGCCCATCTGGTATCAGAGATGAAAGAATTCCGTACTTTTCAACATGGCAGATGGCAGCCATATTGGATTTAGAGGCCAAGATGATATCGCAACTTAATAAAACCCATTTTAATGGATTGGTATGCTAGAATTAGTAGGAAATGATATCTTGTTTGTCATTTTGGCCCATCCGGCACCAGAGATACAATCATTTGTACTTTTCAACATGGCAGATGGCGGCCATATTGGATTTTGAGGTTAAGGTGATATCTCATCTTCATAAAACTGATTTTAATGGATTTGTTATGCTAGAATTAGTAGGAAATGACATCTTGTTTGTCCTTTTAGCTTATTTATTGCCAGAGATATGAGGATTTATGTTTTTCAAAATGGCGGATGGCGGCCATTTTGTTTATGTCATAGTTTGAACACTTTCTGGGACTTCGATTTTGTGCAACTTTTGCTATATTATTAAACTGACCTTATACTACCAGAAAATGCCAAGAAACTTTCTGTTGCAATTTTTTTGGGGTTTAGTGTGGGTACATGTCATATTTTGACCCTACTATATGGGTCCGGACAAATTTCACAGAAATGCATAACATTTTATAATCATTTTTACTTCTAGTTTGGTTTGTTTACCTTTTTGCATACATTGGGTTTTTTTGATCAAAAAATGCGATCAAAAACCAATCCAAAAAAATTACATAAATCAGATCTACTGCAGAAAAGGTTTGCCAATTGGACTAGATAAGTTATTGTTTCAAAATTTGCACCAATTTCGAGAAAATGCAACTGTCAAGAAAAGAGGCATCTCATGGTCTTC
>JAMKCH010004593.1:0-54296 GCA_023653785.1 Ophioderma brevispina
AGCACGAAACTGTCATTGCAGGTATGTGGAACATCAAATATTGGATTTGTTGGAATGAAACTAACTTTTTTTTTTTAATATCTATTAGACAATCCTGATGAACTTATTCACGACAGACATACATGGCTGTGAAAATAGGTGTTTTTATTGCGAGTGTTCGACGGTGGCGGGTAAACCTAATTACTGACTGTTACTGCCGCAAATTTCTACGTCTGACAGTTAGACCTACTCATCGAAAATATAGCTACTTGGGATATGATTTTTTTTATATTGCACGTCGTTTTAGCATGAATGTATGGTATTTCTTTAACAAGTAATCGACCTTTGGTGAGTTTCAATTGACACATGAAGCTTTTCTTTCCCCATGTGATCGTGTCGAGTTGTTTTATAGTCCCGTTGATTCATTGTGTATCAAACGACTAAAGGAAGGGGGCTTGGACTCCCAACCTCTACCTGTTTAAGAAATGGGCACGGCGACAGCGCGAAGTCAACCTTTTGAAATTTGGCAGCGGCCGACCGCGCGAAATTGACCTTTAAAAACTTGGATGCGGCGACCGCGAAGCCCAGTTTTGTAGGCCAGCGGCGACAGCGGCAACAGGCGTGAGATGTCTGAATCTGGTCCATTGATTCGTTTGAATCAAATACTAAGGAAGGGGTTTAGGGACCCCCCTCTCCCCTCCTGTTTAAAATTGGGCAGCGGCGACAGCGCGAAGGTCCCATTTTACGTCCAACAACCGCGGCGACAGCGGCCACAGCGTGAATGATGTTGTTTCTGGTCCTTGTCGTTTTATCAGAGGACTAAGGATGGGTTTGACCCCCCCCCCCCCCACCTCTACCCTGTATACTCATCAAAAAAAATTGGCACGGCGACAAGCGCGAAGTTCAAACTTTATATGAAAGTTGTCAGCGGGCTACAGCGCGAAATAGGACCTTTTAAAAAGTTTGGAGTATGGCGAACAGTCTCGACAGCTGAAGCTCCATATTTTGTAGGCAACAGCGCGACAGCGGCAACACACAGCGCTAATGTTTGTTGTTCTAGCCCATTGATTCGTTTGTATCAAAAGGCTGGAAATGGGGTTTGGACCCCCCCCCCCCCCACCTCCTGTCTGTTTAAAAAATTGGAGCACGACAGCGCGAACTTTCCAGATTTTACAGGCCCAGATTTTACAGAAAAGAGTTGTTGTTGAATTCAGTTTTTCTCAGAGGACTAAGGAAAGGGGTTCCCCCTGCTGTTTTAAAAAGTTGGATGCGTCATCAGCGCGAAGCTTCACTTTTGCAGCAACAATCGCGACAGCGGCAACAGCGCGAATGTTTAGTAAGTTTCTAAACCCTGTGAGGTCATGTATCAAGACTAAAAAAGGGTTGGACCCCGTCACCCCAAAAACCCCCCCTTTTTGTTTAAAGTTGGGTCCAGCGAGACGCGCGAACTTCACCTTTAGGAAGGAAGTTGACTAGCGTCGACGGCGTGAAAGTGGACCTTTAAGAAGTTGGATGCGGTGACAGCACGCGAAGCTCCAGAATTTTTGTAGCACAGCGGGCGACATCGACAACAGGCGGAATGATTGTTGTTTCCTGGTCCATTGATTCGCTGGACCCCTTCACCCAACCTTTTGTTTAAAAGTTGGGCATCGACGACAGCGCGAACTCCACTTTAGTAAAAGTTGAATGACGGGGTCGACGGCGTGAAAGTGGACCTTTAAGAAGTTGTATTGCTGGTTGACAAAGCGAAGCTTCAGATTTTACAGCAACGCGGCCTGACAGCGGAACAGCGCGGCTTTCTGCCCATGTACAGTTTAGGACTAGGACCCTAATTGGATGTATTATCCATTTGATTATAAGGAACTGGTAAAACACTTGTGCAAGTTTAAACGTTAAGAAAACCAAAAGGTAATATCCCATACTGTACGCAATAAATCATAAGGCAGCGTTTTGTTGGAACATTATGAGTATTCACAAATAGCTGCCAATGCTTTATTCCTATCCAAGGGTTATTTTGGGCTAAATCACGATATTTCATGAATTGCATCTTTGGGAGTAAAGGGGGTGGCCCGATTTTAATATAGAAAGTTTGATAGAATCTTGATGAGAATGGATGTCATTCAACAAAACCCATCTATTAAGTGACTTCGTCGGCGAATTGAATATGTGAAGCGAAGAACGCCCCACCCAAGTTCACCCTTGTTAAGAAAATATGCTCAATGTTTACAAACATGTTCAAATATCGGACCAGTTTATTTACATAGTTTACATTTAAGAAGGCTATCTTTAAAGAAAAGACCCATATTCACCCTTATTGGTTATTTTATAAAGTTTTTGAAGAATGACTCAACTTTCAGAAAACAAGTAGAGGTGCATTTCATGACCTCATAATGCCTGACCCTTGGACAGTATTTTATTTGCAGTTAAAGAAACGCTATTACAAACTTCACTCTGACTGATTTTGGAAACACATTTTAAGAATGATGGCAGCTGGCGACCAGCGCGAAATATTAAAAAAGTCGGATGCGGCGACAGCGCGAAGATCCAGATTTTGTAGGCAAAAACTTAGAAGGGTCATTAAATTGAACTTTGTTTTCTAAAGAAGTATTATAATGAGTGCGATAGGGAGGAAACGTAAAAATTCTGTTAAGAAATATTTATTGCGGGTTGAAGAACGATTAAACTGCGATGCGGGTTTAAAGAATGGTTGTTAGAGACATTTTAATTGCGGGGTAAAGAAACGCTTCAAATTCACCCTTGCTTGTTTGGACACACCACGTTAAGATGATGTGCAAACTAGAAAGGCAGACACATAAATTAAATCTTGTTATTTTATAAAGGATAATAATGGAGTTTTTGTAAGGACATATTTGAGAGTATTGTTTTCTTAAAGGAACGATTCCAATATCTAAACACGTAATAATGATTCAACTAAGGAAGGATCATTAAATGAATCTTTGTTTTACTTAACCCTTGTGCGTTTATTCAGTATGGTCTGGTTATTGTCAATTGCGATGCCAGTAAATTATGTGTAAAAACCATTTTAATTGCGGGAAATGAACGATTAAACTTTCACCAATCTTCACCTGTTTAAAAAAAATGATCCATGTTTACCAAAACGTGTTCATTTTAGTACAGGGTGTGATTATATAATGGTTTATATCTAAGAAAGATATCTTTAAAGAACTGACCCATTTTGCCCTTAAAACAGTTTATTTACGGGTTTATTAAACAGAACTCGCCCTTGCTTGTTTGGAAACACGTTAAGAATGATCAATTTAGAAGGATCATTGATTTGAATCTTTGAAGAAGACTCCTCTTCACCTTTGTTTAGAAAAAACAGGCTCACTGTTTACAAAAACATGTTCAATATATACAGTTTGTGATTACATTTGGTTTATATTTGAGAAGGATACTTTTAAAGAACGACCCATCTTCAACCTGTAAACATTTTATTACGGTGGTATTTTTAAAGAACGATTCAACTTAACCTTGCTTGGTTATGGAAACACGTTAAGAATGATTATACTTAGACGGATCCTTAATTGAAAAAAAATCTTTGTTTCTTACTAACCTTTGTGTCGTTTTATGTCATGTTTAGATTTTTCTAAAGAAAGGGTGTTAAAAATATTCAAAATTTTGAATAGATAACCTTGGTTGGTAACATTGTTTTCTAAAGGAGGATACTAATGAGTTACGATGAGAAGTAAATTATGTTTGAAAAATTAATTGTTTAAACTTTTTATTTGCAGGTTAAAGATCGATTCAACTGCGATGCGAGTAAAATTAGGTTTAGAAAACATGTATTTTTGGGTTATAGAACGACTTTCAACTTCACCCTTGCTTTTTTGGAAACACGTTGGAATGATTAAACTTAGACGGATATTAAATTGAAATTTTCGTTTCCAATATTCTAAATTTTGACTAGAAAGAAAACCTGGTAACTTGTGAAGAAGAAGCGCGTAGAAACAAGTTTAATGCGTTTACAAAACTGTTTAATGTTACGCTTGCATATGTGTTTAAAGAACGATCCACCTTTGGGTATTGCATTTAGAAAACATATCAATTGCGATGCGAGTGTAAGTGTGAAACTGTTTAGACACTATTTTCATGCGGACATTTTAATTGAGTGTTTTAAAAACGATTCAACTTCATCCTTGCTTTTTTTGGAAACGTTGAGAGTGGTTTGACTTAGAAGGTCATTTAATTGAATTCTTGTTTTCTAAAGAAGGATTGTCTTGCATGGAGTTTTGAAGGATCATAATGCGATGCGATAAAATTATGTTAAGAAACATTTTCATGCGGGTTGCGGACATTTTAATTGCGGATTAAAGCAACGAGTCAACTTAACCCTTGATTGTTTTGGAAACAGGTAATTAAAGTGGTTTCTAATTAGAAGATCTTATAAATTGATCTGTTTCTAAGAAGAGATATTAATGGCGTCTTTGTAAGGATCTTTATTGAGATTTGTTTTCATAAATAACAATTTCAATTGCCAGGAAAACTGTATCTTTATCCCCAGAGAGGTAGAAAACATGTTAATTGCGGTTTACAAAACATTAAATGTTAAGAGTTTGGTTTAACAATTTGGACCCTGGCCAGTTTTGTATACGTTTGTAAACACATAATTCAGTGGCTGTAGAGGTGGCCTTCAAAATGCTTGCAGGTGATTTGGAACGCCATTTATAACACCAACAAGGCCTATAGGGTTGTTTCGACCATTTAAAGGCAGTTTTCCTGCTAATTTGAATGGGGCCCGGCAAATGAAGAACTTTTTACATTTAAAGAAAAAATTGTAATTTTTGAACGGCACCAATTGAGTCGCCGTAGTTCTCAAAGGATTAAAGAAACGACACACCTTCACCCTGTTGGTTTTTAGAAAACCTGTCAATTGCGATGCGAGTAGAAAACATTTTAATGCGGGACAGTTTAATTGCGGATTTATTAAAGCAGAACGATTCAACTTCACCTGCTGGTTTTGGAAAACCAGGTTAAATTATTAGTGGTTCTACTTAGAAGGAGCATTAAATTGAATCTTGTTTTCTAAGGAAAGGACTATATGGCCGTTTTGTAAGGATCATATTATTGAGTATTTGTTTTCTAAAATAACAATTCAATTGCCAGAAAAGAGGAAAACGTTTTGTTACGTCTTTATCAAGAAGAGTGTATAGAGAAAAAATGTTAATTGCGTTTACAAACATTTAAATGTTAAGAAGTTGTTGGTTTAACCCTTGGGACCCTTTCCGGTTTTGTATACGTTTGTAACACATAATTCAGTGGCTTTAGAGGTGGCCTGCCAAATGTGTAGGTGATTTGATTTGGAACGCCATCATTTAGTAACACCAACAAGGCCTATAGGGTGGTTTGGACTCATTTTAATGAATTTTTCATGTATTTCTGAATGTGCCCGGGAAATAAAAGACCTTTTTACATTTTTTAAAAAAAAATTGTAATTTTGAAATATATTTTCTATTTTTAATCTTAATTTCTTAAAGGATTAAAGAACGACACACCTTTCACCTGTGATTTTTAGAAAACATGTCCAATGCGATGCGAGTAGAAAACATTGTCAATGCGGACATTTAATTGCGGATTAATTATTTTAAAGAAACGATTCAACTTGCACCCTTTGCTTGTTGGAAAAGGTTAAATTAATAGTGGTTCTACTTAGAAGGATCATTAAATGAATCTTGTTTTCTAAAGAAGGGGGAGATAAGTGCGTCTGGTAAGGCTCATATTATTGAGTATTTAGTATTGGTGTTCTAAATAACAAGGTTTCAAATTCCCAGAACACCTGTGGCTTTAGCAAGAAGGAGTGTAGAAAAAATTAATTGCGTTTACAAAACATAATTAAAGTTAAGGTTTGTGTTTTAACCCTTGTGACCTGGCCAGTTTTGTATACGTTTGTAAACCATAATTCGGTGGCTTTAAGAGGGGGCCTTCCAATGCTTGCAGGTGATTTGGAACGCCAGTATAAACACCAAACAAGCCTTATGGTTGTTTCGATATTTAAATGCAATTTCATGCTATTCTGAATGTGCCCGGGAGATGGAAACTTTACATTTTTAAAGCAAAAATGTAATTTTGAACGGCCACTTAAGTCGCCGTTAGTTCTCAAGGGATTAAAGAACGACACACCTTCAACCTTGTTGGTTTTTAGAAAACATGTCAATTTCATGCGAGTAGAACACATTTTCAATGCGACTTTTAATTGCGGATTAAAGAACAATTCACTTTTCATGCACCCTTGCTTTTTTTTGAAACAGGTTTAATTTAATGTGGTTCTACTTAGAAGGATCATTAATTGAATCTTGGTTGCTAAGAAGGCTATAATGGAGTCTTTGGTAAGGATCAGAGGTCTTCCTCTGATTGCCATCGTTCCTTATTCCTCAGGTTTGCAAAAACAGAGTCTCATCCAGCCACATTTTTTTCATCACCGATTGTTTCCTATTTGGAATCACACTTCCCACATCAGATCCACTAACCTCTTTCCCATTTTTTAAAAATCTCAGGTCCTTGATTTTTAAATCCAAAGTCACATCTCAGTTCGACTCAGCGACTACTTGTTCTTGGCTGAAAAACGGTCGCTGTTCATTCTGCAGAGTTTGTTAAAAGCTTCTCCCTTTAGATCCTGTTTTTTGGCCTCCTATGGATGGTCCTAGTGGTGCGTTTGTCACCTGTTCATGCTCAATCCCTTCACTGGTATTTGTGCAATTAAAAAAATCCTGTTATCCCAGTGCAATTTGTATTTAATTTTGAAAAAAACGGGGGGGGGGGAATTTTAATCAATTTTCTATATTTTCTATATGCTCTGTTCATTTTATTTTTTTAAATAAAAACAAACCGTGAAAAAGCCAAATTCAACCGAAATAGTACATCACGCTCAATCCTAATTTAAACTCGAACGTTCATGGGTTAAAACAACACAACTTTATTTAAAACAAAACACCACGGGAAAAGGGCCATAATTAACCAAACTCGTATAAATCCACAATTTAAATTTAAACTTTTTAAAACTAAATTGTTCCCATTTTGCCCATTTGATAGCAAGCCACCCAAAAAGGAAAAAAACCGCTGAAACTCCGAAGTCTGGGTGTCTCCGCGCTGTCGGCCGTTGCACGTGTTAAAACCATAGTTTCACCTCTACATCGTCTCCATAACAAAATATCTCAACTTTCTTATAAAAACAACGGGAAAAGGCCCAAAATATCAAAAATTACCCAATCTAACTCCAAATGGTAACAAACCAACTTTATTTGAAAAAACAACGAGAAAAGGCCAAAACTAACCAAAACACTAAAATCAGCAACATCTACTTTAAATTTAACTATTCCTTGCCTGTCAAGGGCCCACTTGACAAGAAAGCAACAGAAAAATGTAAAACCACCTTTTTTTGTCCCCCCCTGATACCTGAGGTGTTTGCCCGCTGTCGCCGCTGTCCGCCGTTGCCCGTGTAAACCATATCTTCACCCCGCGGTGTATACGCATAACCATGATCCCAACTTTATTTTTAAAAAAACGGGAAATGCCAAAATAGTCAAATAGTGTAAAATTCAAGCTCAAAATAGTACAAGTCAAGTCAATCTAATTAATTAAAACTCGAACGTTCAGGTGTTAAAACTGACTCACAAACTTTATTAAAAACATGGAAAAGGCCAAATTAGCAAATTAGTAGAAAATCAAGCAAAATTGAACAATCAAGCTAAATAATAGAACAAATCCGCTCATCTAACGGAAACTCGAACATTCGTGGTTTAAAACAACTTATTGAAGAAAACAATGGTAAAATGCCAAACCGTAAAAAACAACTAAATTTTAAACCAAATGTTCAAGTTTTCTATCATGTTTCATGTTTAATTGAAATAACCTAAATGTTTTCTTATTCGACACCGGTACAACCCAGTTTAGGCCTACAGCTTCGCGCTGTCGCCGTGGCCTGGGTTTTTAAAAAGGTTTGGTTCGCGCTGTCGCCGGCCGTGCCTGGGTTTTAAAAAGGTTGGCTTCCGCTGTAGGATAAATGTTGTAGGTTTCTAAAGTTTAGCCGAGGCGGTGGATCACGAAATGCCCCTTTAAATGACCATTCCTTAATTGACAATTTAAGGGGACCGTTTCTCTTTAACAAGTACAAAGTGCATTTCATCATTACAAATTAAAAGGCCAGTCCATTCATTTTTGACAAATTATAGGGCCATGTGGGGCATGCTATCATTTACCAATATAAACAAATAGTAAAGGGACTATTCATTAATTTGATCATTTAAAGGGCGATTTTAATTATAAAGGACCTTATTTAATTCATCTTTAAAGGGCCGTTGCATCATTTTAACAAGTAGTATCCGTTCACTATTACCACAAGGATTATTCCACCATTTACCAAATTTAAAGGGTTATCCAAAACGAGGGTTGCAAAATATAACCGGTCAACACAACACAAAAAAAAACACAGGTGCCACGGAATCCACACGGGCGGTGTTGAACGTTTTGTTATGTTTAAAATATATCTCTATTTTCCAATGGCCTAGAATATCATTTGCGAGTAAATTGAAGAATTTTTCATATTTTTGTTGGAAAGGTGCCAGGCCGCTTTAAAGCCATTATCAAAATTGGGATGATAGATTGTTTTACTTCGCTAGTGGAAAATATCCGAAATCATTTCGCAAGAGTTTATCATCGGTAATAGAATTAACGAGCTACTTGATAAGCTTTGTTTGCATTAATCGTCTGACGTGCTGGTGACCTACGTTTTTTTTTTTTACAAACAAACCAGTACATGGATTGATATTATATATTTGATCTACATTTGCGGTTTCACAATTTTATCCAATCAACATTTATCATTGTTATAATATAATTCCTTATATCTCTTACAATATCTGTCTGTTTACGATGATAATAGTAATCTAGCGATCATTTCATCCAAATATAGCAATTGTTTTGTTTGCATAAATGTAAATACATCAAAATATCCACTGCTCCACAATTCAGAGTCAAAATCAGGAAAAGTGGAGTCTACAAAATAGGAGCCACCATCCAGGACGCCTATACCCCAGAGCTCGCTCGGACAAAAAGCAATAAACACTCGAATACCTTAGTCCAGAGGATAAGCAAAATATCGTGCAACTTTGTGATTAGAAATAAACACTTGGCACCACAGGTTAATATGGACTATTATCAACTATTTCAAAACGGGCCCCAGCGGGATTTGACCCATTATTGCCCATTTTTCAAAATGCAGCGACCTTTTTGTTTACACTGCCTCATATTCCGGTTACGGACACGAGCATTGATTTTTTTGTTGTCTTTGCTTGTTTCCAGGGGTGGTTAAGGACTCTATATGACGCTACTTTTTAGAGATCTCGTGTGAATCATTTTGATTTCAACATGGCGCAATATCACACTAAAACGATATTTTGTTATAGGTTTATGCACAAGATACCAGGGGGGGGTGGTAGGACACGATATGCTCGATTGGGCATTGGGGATTTCCAAAACGGTTAATTTGGGGAACTGCTACGGCATTGACTATGGCAGTCTCGGTTACAGTGACATGAAAAAATCATCTCTTAAACCTTGGTCAAAGACCTTAGTAATATCATTATAAATTAAGAAAAACATATTGACTTCAAAATTCCGTCGGGGTTAGTGGATAAACCCCGCTGCAAAAAATAGTGTAATTTCCAATAACGGTCATTAGATTCAAATATATCCGTGACCAGGCCTAGCTTTAGTCAAGTCTGTGGGTAACCCAGGGGGGGGGGCCAGACACCAAAGTTAATGCACTAAAAGACATATTGGGAAGGGTTATTTTGGGGGCCTGTAGAATCATATAGGAAATATCCGCTAAAGTTCGTTTTTTTGGGGTGATCCATTTTCTTTTAAACAGATATCGCCCAGTGCTGACAAATTGGCACAGAGAAAGAAGAAAGTAAGAAGTGAACGAAGAAGTAATTTAAGGAGGATTAATCTGGCGCTCAAAGGTGAGCACCAACTAGATTTTTAGTTAAAAAAACCTGATATTTGAATTTCGCGACGTTTTCCACACATCCCTCTAACGACAAGCAAATTAAAATTTCGCCGTTGCCTACTCTCCTTCTACTTCCTGTTACAACACATCGAACACATTCAAAAAAGTAAGAGCAAACGTATCTTGGTATTTAGCTGTATCAGAGACTGTAATTTCCCCAATTTGACGACACGGTATTTGGGGATTAGAGTTCATGCACGGCATACGGAGTACGTGGGCATGGAATGTGGACTGAGAATTCGATTCAAAGGTTCACCGTTCCCGCAAACGTGTAAATCAACGATCAAGAAAAACTTGCAAGAATCTCGATACTTGGAAATGATAGTAAATATAGTGACCCGCGGCGATTGAGTGTGTGTGTGTGTGGAAGCATTGATGAGGCTAGCCTAGTACAGGGAAACTTTACGTTGTTTTTTGACATTGAGTTTGGCATGAATGAGGGGTGTGATTCGTTAAATTGTGAAATGCCAGGAAGATTGATAATGACTCGTCTGACATGCCGAAATTTCAGTAGGACTCCGTTGTACTAGGCTAGCCCGAGCGAGGTTTTGTGCTCTCATCAATCGCTATCCCATGTATTTGCGTTGTAGGAGAACACGAGCAATGTAATTTTAGTAGTAGTATGTAATTTCAATATGTGACGGAACATTTCCATTCGCCACTACAAAATGATTTGTCATGAGTTGCAATGCGTGGCAAGGCGTGTGTACCCCAGTCAGTGACAGTCTGCCTAGCCATGCCATGATAAATGCGTTCGTATAACACGGCAGATCGACATGTCAATGAATGCTCTGCTTGTAATTATGTGCTAATACGTTGCCCTCTGGTACTGACATATTTGTGGGAATGGGCAGGAATTGTGTTTTAAACTTTTTAAAAATTAAGTAATTTATAACAATTTTGTGCATTCAAACGGACTGTATGCTCACGGAGCCTTCACGGGCTGCACGATATCAAAACCGTTCATCGGGATGTGGCACTTGTGTACAACGCATGCGCAAAATGCTCAGGATAAATGTGTTGGTGTTGCCCGATCGTCTCAGCCTCGTTACTAATCGAAATAGTCCACCACTGGTGAACCGTTCGAATGACGTTTAAGAGCGCCCTCCTACGGGTAAGTCTTTGAAACAGGCTAGCACTCGGGTTACGACTGAAGTTCATGCCGTTTTGAATTTGCTGTTGCTGTATGGTTGGTTGTCTCCCCCCCCCCCGCAAGATACTAGCTGATAGTACCGGTAGTTTATCTTTCAAAAGTAATACAGTTACAAGGTCCGTAACACAGACTCTAGACTTGGTCGAGGAAATAACGGCGTGTTTGTAACATGAGAGAAGACCGTAGCCTTCGTCTTGTACCCTCCAGAATTACTATCCAAGGTTTCGTTCGCGAAAGCACTCTTAGAAAGAACGTAGCCTAGTATGACGTAAGTTACTACTGATGTATTTTTTCGACGGTTCGTGAAACGTGGACGAAGCAAAAGTGTGTCTTACGAGTAAGCCAGATTTACGATTTTTTAAAACACGTGTAGTGTGTGGAAATGGACGGATACGGTCCGATGTGTTCGCATCCATACATCTTGTTAGAAATATATCATAGCGTAAGCATTTATAGTTCCAGAGAAAATGAAGAAGAAAAAACAGCCCTGAACGAAAATAAGATATTAAAGCAACCCCCTCCAATCTATTTCAGACCAGGATGTCGAGATGCACATATACACTGCAAACACAGTGATTACAAATTAAACACCTTTCTAAAAACACTGTTTTGCCAACCACATTCAAAAACATTTGAAATATCTGTTTTAATATATTAACATGTTTAAAATCTTAGATTTCTAGGCATTGACATAGGTAGTTGACATTTTGAGCCAAATGATTACAGATTTAAAAATGTTCAATTCCTAAACACTAATTTGCACCAGTTTCTAAACACTGTTTTGCAGTGTAGAATATTGCCCAACTTGATTTATAAAGGGACTTATCAAAATTAATAAAGGCACCATAATTATTTTTATAGAAGATGGTTACGCCAAGTGAATAATAGTGCAATTTTAAAGTCACAATTCTATTTCCAATGATTATGTCATTTATTTCACATATACAGTCATGTTGGCTGAATAATCATTTTAAAAGAGCAATGAAGATGTATAAATTAAATAACAAAAACAGAATAAACATGTTAAAGTGTCAATCTTATCCATATCGTCATTGTCTTATGTAACTAGGTCATTGCCAATTAATTACAAATCCCAGCCCATCGAAATGGCCTGCATCCCTTTTCACACCGATTGGCTCATCTATATCCATGTCACGCTAGAAAAAAAAAAAAGAAGAAAGAAGAAGGAAAGAAAAAGAAAAAAGAAAGAAAGAAAGAAAGAAAGAGATGGAGAGAGAGAGGATCAGAAGGGAGAAGAAGAAAGAAACAAACAAAGAAAGAAAAAAAGAGGAGAGAGAGAGAGAGAGAAGAAAGAAAACAAAAACAAACAAACAAAGATTTTTTTTTCGCGTGAGAGAGGAATATGCTTATCTCCCACACTACTCGCTTAAACCTATGTCACAAATCGAGTTTTGTCCTTCATTTAGAGGAAAAGCACAACTTTGTTAATGTACACTTACGCATCCGGATTTTTTTTTGTTATTTACAGTAGGGCTTATATACTATGGCACTGTTAAAACTACAATAAGATGTTTACTACGAAAAGTCCATTTCATCTCAATTTTGATTGGAATTTCAGTATTTTTAGTGGACATATTAGTTTAGAGGACTAATTCATACAAAGAAAATAACATTATTTCGAAATCTGTAAGTCAGGCATTGTGAAAGTACATAACGTTTTTGTCACTTATTGCCTCATTCCCAACTTTTGTTGGAAAAGTCTTTACAAAATTCAGTTGCAACAAGGTCTTCTTTGCTAGTAATATGTCTTGTCATTTCTTCATGCTTAAGAGACATTTTTCCTGCTGCCTGCAGGCATTTACCGTACCTGTAATATTAATTCATGGCCTTTGCGTTCGTTTATTGGATATAGGCCTAGTTACTTTTCATTTTGTCTAATATGTTTTTCTTTTTTCTTTCCAACCACAAGAAGAACGACTCCTGGAAAAAGCTAGCGCACCATCTTTGGTTTGAAGCATCGAAAGTACAAAGGTAATAGTAACAAGATAGGCCAATGCTATGATATAATTTAATTGCTATAATATACTTCAATAGAATTTAAAGCGGGGGGTTATCATACCAGAGGGAATTCTAAAAATTCGCGAGGGGGTAGGGGGTAATAGTCCAAGTACTTATCAGTTTCAATAGGTATATCCTCACAAAAAAAAAACACACTATGCTTGTAAAATCCGTTAATCGATTTCACTAGAACGGCATTCAACAACTCGTACCTAATTGCACACACGAATACACCCAAATAAAAGACGCGTAATGGATTCTAAGTTTTAGACGTCTCGTGGACGCCTAAGGTCAGAAATTACCTTTCAAACCACAAATAAATGAGCCTTGTGCACAAGTGATCTGAAGGTATTTAATAGAACAGATTTTAATGATCTTTGACTTGATTTGGTTTCAAGAATTTGGTATGTCCAAACACAAATTACAATATAAAATTTTAAGATATTATACTTCTAAAAAGAGTTTTCTATGTATCCTATTGAGGCGTTGCAGTTCAACGATGATATGTCCTCACGCGAAGACTCCAAAAATGGACGGATGCAAAGTTCACAAATTTAACCTTCAGGTGGTAGTATGTTCCATGGGATATTCTCAGTCCGAAGAAACTTTTGTCCAGCAGTTCAAGACGACAAGGGTTAAATAAGTCCCTCGACGACATAATCCACAGTATATCAGGTCCAAGATAAGCACCACGATTCTATCTGTCCACCATTGGCTCCTACTGATTTCCCAGCACTTTCGGCTCAAAGACGACAGTAGAATAATTACAGCAACTATGCTCACATGGAATTATAAAGCCTGGCACTGTGTGGAGCAAATCTACCATTATTGTAGTAGATAAAACTAGCTAGAACCATACTGCATAGCTGATTGCAACTGCTGACGGCGAGACTTAACTCAAAATCTCAATAATATACGACTTTCACATAGTTCCCAAGTCTTAAAAAAAGATATTAAATACAGAATCATGATAAAACATAACCGTGCCTAGCTGACCACTCGGAATTCATCACCCGAATTACATCACTTAATATATATAACTTTGTGGGGGAATTTCCCTGCTCTTACAATGTTTTGATCTCAAAAGCATACAAGTTTCTAAGTTTAGCATCCTTGGGGAATTACCAACTTCCCCTATTGTGCAATCAAAACAGGTGCCACTTAGCAAAAACCACTCTAGGGAATCCCCTTTTCTCTTTTATAGTCAAACAAGTGCTTCCCGTGAGAAATCTTTTCTCAAATAAAAATGAAGAAAATAATATTTCTTAAAAGTCCAATCAGAAAAATGGAGGCCTATATAACATACTCCCCTTACCCTTCTAAAAGAAAATTTGAATGAAATTGAAAATTTTCCACAAAATCAGCTTTATACCTTTAACCATTTTGGGTTAATTACATTTTTACAGTTACACAGTGCAAATTTTTTTACACTTTTTATTTTAATGTTCTTGATTCCTGCCTTCAGTCTATATTACATAAGTGTTAATATCAAATTTCTGACAAAAATTTTAGGAAGCTTGGACAAGGCATCTGCCAAGACATTATCTTTTGCCTTTGAATGTCTTATGTTTCCAGATTGATTCTGCTAGAGTTAAACTCCACCTGGACAAGTCTCTGATTTCTATTTTTCATTGTGGATGAAAACAACGGATTGCTGCTCCGTGTACACTAGACTGGGGGCTGCCACTGTTGTATCAAGTACACTTCAAAATTTTGTTAATGACGAGTAACAATGCAAGACATTCTTTATCACTTGTTGAGTAGTTTTCTGATGTTGTCAAAACTCTTTGATAATAACATACAGGATGATCTGACATCAGTCATCTGCGTGCACGAGGAAACTCCACAACAGCATACATCACTGGCATCAATTGCCAACTTGAATGTTTCTGACAAGTTGGCGCAATCAAACTGGCGCATTCATCAAAATAGACTTGATTTTCTTAAACGCTTTTTGGCATTTGCCTGACCAGACAAAATTTTGCGTTTTTCTTCCGAAGGTTGGTCAGCGGAAACGAAATTCTGAGAAAATTTGGACAGTATTTTCTGTAATACCCGACCATACCTAGAATATATGAGATGTTTTTTGCCTCTGTGGTGTGGTGGGGAAATTTCCAATTGCTTCAACTTTTGCAGTGATTGCCTTATTGCCCTTGTCCGACAAACATGCCCTAAGTATGTGTGACATTTGCATGGCAAATTCAACTTTTCAACAAGATTCACAGTCCGTAAAATTCCTGCGTGAGATAATTCTCAAAATAACTGATGAGCTGTCTCATGTGTTCTTCAAAGTTTCACTGTAAACAAGGAGATCATCGACATGAGGGCTTCACACTTGTCTATGTCTGCAAAACTCTCTGTTCACTAATCTCTGAAATGTCGCGGCAGATTTTTGAGACCAAATGCCATTCTTTTGTATGGTATAGTCACGGGGCGTACAAAAGGCTGCTGAAATTTCTTTGGCACGGTCAGTAAGGGGAACTTGCCAATACCCCTTCAAACAAATCAAATTGCTAACCATTGCATTTCCAACGTATCTATGCATCATCAAGACGTGGGATCGGATTTTGGGAACAAGAATACATGGGGAACTCCATTCCCTATTGGCTTTGCTCTACTATTCCATGTATTTCACCTCATTCCTGATATGTTGCAACTTGATTGGATTCACCCTATAAGGATGTTGCTTTACCGGCTCGGAGTCCCCTACACTTGTATGGGTTAATGCATGTGTCTAACTGGATACATCAGGAAATATGCTTGTTCCCACTCATGAATTAACGCTTTCAATTCACCTGTTGACTTGGGGGAGGGACCTAATTTCTTGTTAAATTGGCAAGTATGTCAGAATTTGCAATTTGACACCAGACTCATTTTCGTGTTTACAGTGCTGTTGTTCAAATTCTAATCGGTGATGTCACCAGTGACACACCATCACTCTAGATGCATTACACATGAAGCTTTATGTCATCATCTCTTTCATTATACTCTTTGAGCATATTTTTAGTGACATAAATTGTCGACTTTTACGTCTTACTGGTTGTTTTGATCACCATAAGGCAAGGGCTACCATTGTCTCAATCTCATATGGTCCAGCATACCTTCGGCTTGCAAATGTGCCACGTTGGAAAAAAGCGCCAAAACTTTATCACCTGGCTTGAATACTCTGTTCATGGATCTTTGTCATAGCATGTTTTCATTTTGCCCCGGACTCTGTTTGAGAGTGTGTTGGCAATTTCAGTGTGGACTCTTGGAGCCTGGGTTGAATTGAGACAATAGTCTAAACAAATTCACATCAGGATTTTCACACAACCACTAGTCTTTCTTCCAGTTAGTTTAAACTTGTGACCAAACACCAACTCAAATGGACTAAAATCCTAATGATTCTTGTCAGCATACCTGGTGAGCAACTAAACAGGAGATGTACTCCCTCGTCCCAATCCCTCTCAAATTCAAAACAATAGTTTTGATCATGTTTTCAAGTTTGGTGGTACCTTTCTAGGGCCCCTTGGGATTCTGTGGTGGTTATGACATTGAAGAACTGTACTGGGAAATTCCTTAATGGTCCATACTTTGTGGAACAAACTGACATGAAAATTTGTCCTTGATAGATGAATTGATTTTGGAAGGCCCCCCTACTAGGGTTGTGAAAAAACTTTGTTAGAGCTTCACTATATTTGGCCCTAATATTTCTCATGGGTATAGCCTCAGGGAATCTTGTGGGAAGGAAGCACACATTGTGGTCAGTACATACATGTTTCCCTGACTTGGTCTTTGGAAGTGGTCCTCACGCAATCTATTACACCCTACTAAATGGATCATCAAATGATTTGTTATTGGTTGCAAGGGAGCAGTAGGAATTTTCTGATTAGGCTGCCCACCATTGACAGGTGTGACAAGGCTTACAATACTCAGACACATATTTCTGAGTGTAGGCCACCCAAAAATGCATCCTAATTTGTCATGTGTTTTTCTCACACCTACGTTCCTCCTGCCATGGGAATATTAGGGCTTTGCCTATCACTTCCCTATGATATACCTTTGCCACTACAATTTGATGCACAACCTTCTATTCCTCATCTACAAGTGCTATGAGTGGCCGCCATTCTAATGAGGACACCATTTGCTTGTAGAAACATACAGGAATTTGCTAGTCTTCCTTCTTGTTGCGACAATTGCCCTCTCACCTTAATTTCCTAAGGTGGGTCGTTGTGCTGCTCATTTACAACTTGTCATGGCTTATTAAAGGGTCTCCTTTACAGTCCTAACTCTATCCATGCGCAGAGGCTGGATTTTCATGATTACCAGCTTGTACTTTGTTTGTGCTTCAGGGGCTGGATTTTCAATACTCGGGAATTGGAGTCTCCCTAAGAGGGAAGATGACCTCCAAAATCCTCTAATTTTGAGAGAAAAGTATCCTCTAAATTTGGGACCAAGTCATACTCAACGCTCTTCCTATATGTTTGAGATCTTGACTATCACCTGCTCACTGTTTCCTGTGAGGCTTTTTGGTCATTGACCTAGTTGCTGCACATGCGGGAAAAAAGTCTATTTCCTCATCAATCTATCATGTACAGGGCACTGGGAAACTAGGGGATCTGGGAGCACTCCCCCCCCCCCGCCAAATCATTCCCTAACAACATGGATACCACTTTAACTGGGAGTTCTTGTCGAAACACCAATCGTGACAGTTCCAGAAACCCCAAGTCTGATTCAATTCATTTGTGAAGGGGAAACTACTACAATCATACCATCCCCTGAATCAATGCACTAGTTCATGTGGAACTCTCAATATAAAATGGAAGTGCATCTTCAAATATCATGGACTGCGCGCAGCATGGTCCCCGCATGAGTCTAATGGGTTTTGGGATCTAAAATATCACCTTAAAGGACACAAATCCCTCCCAAATCCAAAGGCTTAAAGTCGTCCCTACTTTTTGTGTCAATTCCCTTTTATGGAATTTCTTGTTTCTGAAACAAGAAGCATGAACTTTTGACCCTCAAAGTAACTGCACAAACTATTGGTTTTGACTAACTTTGGCTCCCTCCCCTTTTGGGCTGGCAAGCAATGTATCTCCAAACACCGTGACAGGTATGTCCTGGTTCTTAGTGATATTGCATGTGAACTGTGAGTTGGGTCCCATCCCATGTTTATGATTAGACACACATTACTTCTTACTCCCCGTTTCATGGGAACCTGCTGGGATTTCACCTCCTGAGTGCTACCATGAGACGCTTTGTTAGAACCACGGACTTATTGTTGTACTTGTTGTACCTAGTAAATTCTTGGCTAGGCCTCCTAGTATGACTTAATTTGTGTGTCATGCATAATCATCGGCCTTTACGGTTGCTTCACGCAAACCGTAAATTTTGTTTTTCATCCGTGATGGGTTTTGATATCTGGATGTAGACAACTGTTTGAATCTTCAACTAACATAACTCCCTTAAGTTGACCAAAAATTTGAGAGAAAGCCAGCGAGCATCAACATCTGCTCCTTTAAACGGCAAATTCAACATTTGTCTGGTCATCCTTTTTATGACAAGACCTGATTTTTGTATATATGCCTCTGGCACCAATTCATATGCTTGAGCACTGCATCTGCTTAACTCATAATTAATCACTACATCTTCTAATGACATGGCCGAAATATATTTCTCGGGCTTACCAATGAACCCGACTTGTAGCAAACAAGGTCCAAGATTCCTTGGGCCAATTCAAGCTATTGGCAATTTTATCAACATATTGTTATCAAGGAGTATTTGTCTAACTCGTTCCTGAAATTTGGAACCAGGCGAATGTTTTTCGCCGCATCAAAAAAGAGGGTTGGGAAGAGTCTGATGAGCTAGCCTGTTGTTTCAATTTTTCTAACTCTAGTTGGGCTTCCAAGCTCCTTTTTGTGTCATTCAATTTTTGCACACATTTTTCCTTTTCCAATTATTTTACACTTTTCAATTTGCAATTCAAATCTCTTTGTTGGATCTCTTTTGTATTGCATTTGCCAATTTTCTTTTTTTTCTATTCAATTTCTTTTATTTTGTTCCATATCTAATTTTATTCAATTCTATTTCTTTTGAATTTTCAAGCTCTTTCAACTTTGACGGCTTCACCAAGTGCCCTGTCAAGAAACCTCTTCTATCTTTTCCAAATATTGAACTATCCCAAAATCTTCCTGGACAAATTTCAATCAAACTTTTTTGATGATCTGTTTTCGCATAGCATGTTTTGCCTCAAGTCCTAAATGCTTGGCTAGTTCATTAACTCAGGCTTTCAGATCATCAAAATGCTCCCAAGTATTTGCCTATGAAAGAATTATGGCTCAAACTCCCTTGTGATTGACTCTACAACACAATATTTACAACTTGAAACCAAACTACAAAGTAGTAAATGTAATACACACGTAATTTGTATGCCAAAATGTGAACAATGTTACATATTATAACACTTTTTAGGTGTGTAAGTTTTGAACAAAAAGGCTCAAAATTTTATCCTCAATTCAATTCCCTGACGAGCCCCAATTCTGTTATTACTTTCAGGGACGCCTAAGGTAAGGAAATACCTTTCAAACACAAATAAATGTAGCCTTTGCACGAAGTGATCTGAATTTATATACTTTAGAACAGATTTTTAATGATCGTTACTTGATTTGGTTCAAGAATTTGGTATTGTCCAAAACAAAGTACATATAATGACACAATTTAAGATTATTTATACTTATAAAAGAGTCTAGTATCCTATGTTGAAGGCGCGTTGCAGTTCAACGATGATATGTCCCTCACAGCGAAGACCTCCAAAGTTCACATAATTTAACTCTCAGGGTAGTATTATTCCTGGGATTTCTCAGTACTGAAGATAACTTTGTCCAGCAGTTCAGACGACAAGGTTAAATTAAGTACCTCGACGACATAATCCGCAGTATACAGTCCAAGATAATCACCACGATTTCTACTGTCCACAATTTGAATCCTACTTGATTCCAGCACTTTCGGCTTTCAAATGACGACAGTAGAATCATTACAGCAAAAACTCTGCTCACATGGAATATAAATCAGCACTGTATGGAGCATACTGTTACAATTTCATGGCCTCGTCAGGCGAAAACGACTATGGATGCTGGATAAAGCGCAACAGGGCGCAAGCAAGGGAAATTGCTATGGAGATCCGTATGTTGCCCATGCACATGAATACCCCTCTCCACGCTGAAGCCAAATCCAAAGGAACGTCGAGAACGATTACAGTTTGGTGCCATGTGCGCGTGACGGAGTTGCCGAAATGGTTGCTGAGTAGAGCAGTCAGTCGCCTTCGGGACTCCAACTCCGGATCTATCCTCAGGTTGTCTCCCCAAGCCTTCCCTGCAATCAGGTGAGTCTCCAAGGCAGCAGAGCAGATACTATAAAGTATGGAACACACTGGCCGTTGAACGTGGTGGGTTCTTCCGCCCTTAATGCTGGTATGTTAAGCAAGCATACTGAAGAGTGGTGGCTGGATTTGTGTCTATTCCAGACTTAGGATTTTGAGCGACTTACCTCCCATGATCTTTTCCTCTTTTATACTTCTACTTTCTTCTCAGCATTCCAGTTGCCTAGGTTAGTGGATTAACATCAGTTAGGGAGGGTCAAAGGCACATGTTTTGCCTGGAATGTTCGGGGTCCATGGCTGCCGCAATACATTGACCTGAGTGGACATACTCACACAATGGCGGTGGTTTGTGGACAGGTGTATCGCCATACTCTGGTTTGGTTGGCAACTGGACCCAAATGCTGTTACCCTTTCCTTTATATCTTATCAGGTTAGCTAGGATTAGGCCATCTACCATTATTGTCATTTAAAACTAGCTATGAACCATACTGCCATAGCTGATTGCAATGCTGGCGACGAGACTTAACTCAAATCTCAAATAGATATACGACTTAACAAAGATCCCATCTGAAAAATAGTATTACATACAGAATCATGCATAGACATACCTCATGCACTAGCTTGTGGGGGAATTCCCTGATCTTACAATGTATTGATCTCAAAAAGCATAAACAAGTTCTAAAGTTTAGCACCTTGGGGAATTCCCCACTTCCCCGTGGCAATCTAAACAGGGTGCACTTAGCAAAACCACTATAGGAAATCCCCTTTTCTCTCTAATTATAGTAAACAAAGTGCTTTTCCCGTGAGGAAACTCTTTTTCTCAAATAAAATTGAGAAATAAATTCAAAAGCCCAATCAGAAAAATGGAGGCATATAACACTAAGTTTGCGTAAAGGTGTTCCACGACGTCTAAAGGTCCATGTTGCGAACCGACGTAAAAGTCACAACTTATAGGAAATCGTAACAAGGCACTCAGCATCAAGTTAGGTAATACTTACGATTCAAGTTTCGCGGACAACCCCAACACATTATCAAATTAAGATCATCAGTAAGGTATGATGGGAGCCTGTGCGTGAAGAGAGGACTTATACGATAAATAAAGACGGATTGTTGTATCTGATCTTAACAAGGCACAAATGAAGCTGATTCAAAATGTGGACAACTCTGGTCACGACCGCATGGCGAACACCAAACGCGAAGCTTATTTTGCAAGCGCTGGAGCATTTTGAGATCTTATTTCATAATAATGAGTTTTGAACAATTAGGCTAATTATGCTAATCTTATATTATTTTTTGGATTTAAAGCGGACATTACCCGAGGTGCGCCGTAGGAGCTCCTAGGCGTCTAAAAAACGAGGGTGTTAAAATTCAGAGCCGGTAAATAATCCGAGTTTACGATGGTAGGAGGAAACAGAAGTGTTCGAGAGATCTGCGAGGTGGGTTATGTCGGCCAAACCAAAATTCACGCCCCCCTACAAACGTAAACTACCTCTACAAGAAAGCGGAATTGTTATTACAACAACCGCCGTCCATAATACATAGCAGTAGGAAATAGCCTATATGGTCAAAAGACCAAACAGAAATTGCATTATTAAAAAGGACTTAAAAATTACAATGATATTGCCACATAAAAGAATACCAACATTGGAGACCATAGGGGAAGGAAGGATTCAAATGACAACACTTACTGGCCCGAGTCAATTCAACAATCCTGTCAGCCTACGATCGAGGGCGCTGGAAATTAACCTCGGCACTTCATTGTATTAGGCACATAATCACATTGTACTTTCTTCATAATTAAAAAACATTTTAAATGAGGAAAAATAGTATAATATGATGAAGACATAATCCACAGTATATCAGTCCAAGATAATCACCACGATTTCTATCTGTCCACAATTTGGAATCCTACTTTGATTCCCAGCACTTTCCTGGCACTGTGTGGAGCATATATCTACCATTCATGGCCTCCGTCAGTCGCAAACGACTATGGATAAAGCGCCCACAGGGCGCAAAGCCAGGGCAATTGCTATGGAGATCCGTATGTTGCCCATGCACATGAATCCCCCTCTCCACGCTGAAGACAAATCCAAAGGAACGTCGAGAAACGATACAGTTTGGTGCCAGCAGCGTCGCAGGAGTTGCCGAACTGGTGCTGAGTAGAGCAGTCAGTCGCCTACGGGACTCCAACTCCGGATTTATCCTCAGGGTTGTCTCCCCAAGCCTTTCCTGCAATCAGGTGAGTCTACAAGGCAGCAGATACTATAAAGTCTGGAACACACTGGCCGTTGAACCTGGTGGTTTCTTCCGCCCTTAATGCTGGTATGTTCAGCAGCATACTGAAGGTGGTGGGCTGGATTTGTGTCTATTCCAGAGTGAGGATTTTGAGCGACCTCTACCTCCCATAGCTCTTTTCCTCCTTTTCTACTTCTTATTTCTTCTCAGCATTCCAGTTGCCTAGGTTTAGTGGATTAACATCAGTTTGGGTCAAAGGCACCTGTGCCCTAGAATGTTCGGGGTCCCTGTTGCCGGCAATACATTGACCTGCGTGGGCATACTCACAAAATGGTCGGTGGTTGGTGGACAGGTGTTTATATCCTTATAGGTTAGGCTCGAGATTAGGCCATTACCATTATTGTAGATTAAAACTAGTAAACCATACTGAATAGTGATTGCAACTGCTGACGGCGAGAACTTAACTCAAATATCAAATATATGATCCGACTTCACAAAGATCCCAGTCTAAAATAGATATTACATACAGAATCAGCATAGAAATAACCTTGCACTAGCTTTGTGGGGGACTCCCTGATCTTACAATGTTTTGATCTCAAAAGCATAAACAAGTTTCTAAGTTTAGCATCCTTGGGGAATTCCCCACTTCCCCTATTGTGCAATCTAAACAGGTGCACTTAGCAAAACCACTCTAGGGAATCCCATTTTCTCTCTTTTATAGTAAACAAAGTGCTTTTCCCGTGAGAAATCTTTTCTCAAATAAAATTGAGAAAATAATATTTCTAAAAGCCCAATCAGAAAAATGGAGGCTATATAACACTAAGTTATGCGTAAAGGTGTTCCTACGACTGTCTAACGTCCATTGTTCGCGAACGCACGTAAGTCACAACTTGTAGAAATCGTAACAAGCACTCAGCATAAGTTAGGTATACCCCCCGGTATACTTACGATTCAAGTTTCGCGGACGAACCCCAACACATTATACAAATTAAGATCATCAGTAAGGTATGATGGAGCCTGTGCGTGAAGAGACTTATACGCATAAAGAAGGATGTTGTACCTGATCTTAACAAGCACCAAATGAAGCGTGATCAAAAATTGTGACGAACTCTGGTCACGACCGCATGCGAACACCAAACGCGCAGCTTATTTTGCAAGCGCTGGAGCCTTTTGAGATCTATTTCATATAGTAATGAGTTTGAACAATTAGTCTAATTATGCCTAATCTTAATATTATTTTTTGATAAAGCGAGACATCTACCGAGGTGCGCCGTAGTGGAGCTCCTAAGGCTGTTACAAAACGAGTAAATTCAGAGCGGTAAATAATCCGAGTTTAGATGTAGGAGGAAACCGAAGTTCTCGGAGAAGATCTGCGAGGATGGGTATGTCGGCAAACCAAATTCACGTACAAACGTGACACTACCTCTACAAGAAATCGAATTGTTACAACAACCCGACCGTCCATAATACACTAGCAGTAGTAAAGTAGCCTTTATGGTCAAAAGACCAAACAGAAATTGCATATTAAAAAGACTTTAAAATTACAATGATATTGCACATAAAAAGAGTACCAACATTGGAGACCACAGTGGAAGAAGGATTCAAATGCCACTACTGTCCCGAGTCCATCTGAACAATCCTGTCAGCCTACTGATCGAGGGACTGCTGGAAATGAACACTCGTTCACTTCAATTGTATTATTGCACATAATCACATTGTAATATTTCCTAATAAAAACATTTAAATGAGGAAATATAGTATAATATGATTTGAAGACATTACAAAAAAGATCGAAAGTCTGGTGGTCAAGCATTCGATTTTCAGTCTTTCACAGACTCCATTTTCAGCTTGCTATAATTCATATTAACATTCGTTAATTATAGGCATTAATAGTAAAAGGCAGATAAATTGGAAACATTCCGCTAACACAAGATGCACCATCCTAGCATATATCTTGAGAAGGATTCGTGGCAGGTGAGTCAAACAATTATCATTATCAAAGCACCAGAGTTGCCAAATCCAGCAGACTTTCGAAACGTCCAATGCACAGTGCAAGATGTAATGGATGACCCTTTAAAATGGATGTATGTTTGATCCCAACAACTGGTGTAGCGAGTAGAGTGTCATACAATCATCAGTGTGTACCAAGGGGTGCAGAGGACCGTGTATAAGAAGATATAGTCTTGAAATGTACAACGCTGCAAGTGTGATGGATCTGAATGAAATACAACTTGAGTGCTAACAGGCATGATATTTTTAACTGAGGTATAATTAAGATATAGACACAAAAATAGGATTAATGTATCGCGATATTATGCTTAGACAAAATTCAATATTCAGTGCTATGTTTAGTGATATGTTTAGTATGTCTACACCTCAGACAAGTCTAGTAATTAAATAAATTAAAAATAGCAACCTTCAGAACGTGCCATTTTCAAAATGTTTGTACCGCCGCGCCGTGAGATCAACATTACATCATGTACCAGACCTACCCTGTATGTTTTGCATGGTTCACTTTCCTATCATTGTATAACACACTCAACTGCATACACTGCTATTTGATCGATTTTAGATCTGTTGCAATAGCAATACAAGAATCCAGTTGACGTCACCGTGGTCCACACTTTATTTGAAAAAGGTGGCTTCTAGGAGTATTTTTTTTCATTTAATTTACCAATTACAGGGACCTTGTTAAGTATATATAGTGCGATTATGTAACAAATGCCTTTGAAACATCTCAAAAGTTAATAGACTGACTATTCCCTATAAGTAAATGGTTATGATTTTAACTCAAAATAGCTGCCATACCACAAGAACTGACACAAGATATTTCAAAATGTTTGTCATGTTTGGATTTCTTCATCCTAAAACATATAGTATAGACACAAAAATCTAGTCAATATCATTTTGAGCTAGGTTTAAAGAAAAATTTAAATTTTAGTTCAAATTGGCGGCCATATTGGAAGACAAAATACCTGACAGAATATATTTAAAAAAATTTTATCATATTTGAATTACCTTGGCATTCATAACATGGGTATAGACACAAAATCAGTGTTATTAACCGAAATATGAGACATTGAAAATGTGATTGGCAGCCATTTTGAAAATGTTCATCACGACCGCCACAGGTCAAATCTAGCTGGGGTCCCATTTTGAAATAATTGGTTGTGGTCCATATAAAGCGTGTACCAAATGCTATACTTCTATCACAAAGTGCACGATTTTGCTCCAGACGGGTCTTAACCCTTTGGATTACCTGCCGTATTTGCACTTGCTTACACACAATTTGGCCTATCTTTGAAGTATCCAAAAAACATGTTTCACGGATATATATTGTTTTAGATAATATTGTTAACTTCTAACTATATGTTTTTCTATTTTTGAACGGAAATGTTTGACTCAAAATTGGGTACATTTAAAAGGACACCAGGTGCATGTCATGTACATTACCACTTCAAATCATACTTTCCATCATCTTGTGTGCATGTTTGTATTTTTGACTTACCGGCAAAAGCGAAGTTATTGTGTTGAAAATAAAAGTTTTTCCACAGTGCCACTCACAGGTATTAGTCCTGCGGAAGGCCTATATGACCTTGCAAAGGAGTCTGCACAAAATGTTTTAATGGTTTCTAGGCAAAATTGACCTGATCATTCCAGATCTTGATGATGCAATTTTGTCATCCTTGAGCAATTGAGATGAGATTGGAATTGGGGGGGTGGGATTAACAGGGAGAATTTTGTAAATGCTTCATACGGGGTTAAATAGTGTATAGACATATTCATCTGGTTCTGGATTAAAAAAGATATAGTTTCCTATATCTACAACCTTTTGTTTTTGCACGACAGGTCAAAAACTGTTCAAGGTTATCATGGAGTAAACATTTTATATTGATTCGATTGGTTTCAAATTGGTTTCAAATTGTTCGTATGGGAATGTTACAACCGGAAATATACATTTACTTAATGTTATTTAGCTCAAAGATATCTAACAGTGGCTAGAGTGCTGATCCTCCATAGACGCTGTGGGCTTGAAGTTTAACACTACCCCCCCCCCCTTAATTATATCCCCAATGTCAAACAAATAAATCATACGAAATCGTTACGTACCGTCTATAAGCAGAAGAGTTGGAGCCATTTAAAGAGACAAATCGTGCATTATAAATTGTTCACCCAAGATGACCTTGAATGAAACAATTTAAGCCGCCATGTAGTTAAAAGTTATTGTCCTAGATATACTAATCTTTTAATCAGTAGACCCAGTGATGAACACGTTTACCAAATATGACCCATATTACCCCCTTCCATATTTCAAAATGCTCAAGGATGCAAACCGCATCATCATCAAGATTTGGAATTAGTACGGTCAATGTTGCCCTGAAACCATCAACACATTTCGTGCAGACGCTTTTACAAGGTTTATGGTTCTACCGCTGGAACATAACATATCCACTACAAAGTTTGGGTGATTTTATAATAATTATGACTGGCTGACGAGGGACACCTGAACCAACCAAATGGTTCCTTGAGGGGATTCTAGATAAAAGATTAAACAAGGTCAAATTTTTAAATTGATCCGTAATCTTGAAACTATACCAGTTAGCCTAACCATACGGAACGCCAAAAAGGTATAGTTGGTACTATCGCCAGCCTAACTTTTAGAGTTAAAGGCGATCAACTGGCAACAAACAATAACAAGGGTCATTTTCAGTAGAGGGTCAAGATTTTTGAAAGTTGCTCCGATTTTCGATACCAAATGGTGGCAAACTTGCCAAACTATTGATGGAGCTCATGTTTAGACGACTTGTAGACCTTATATTTGATTGTAATTCAAACATTTTTCAAAACACTGATTATAGAGTGCAAAGGTTCATTTAAAGAGGGTAGTGGCTTTCTTCTTATCGTGTCCACACACTGTGGTTCTCAAATATGATCAAGGCAGGATGAGTACACGTCGGTGCTTCAACTGAATCGAAGAGTCCTTGTTTTGGCATTGTTGCTCCCAGCAGTGGGCAGACAAGAGATGTTTCAATGTCTGTGTTTGCTGTTCCACAACCACAGTAGTGTCCCTCATTTGCTTTCCAGGTAGCACAACTTCTGCAAGGAGGAGGAAACTGTAGATCGGCCAATTCTGGTTCTCATCTGTTGAGGCATCGCTATTTCAGCACAGTGAGGCTGAGGTGTGCTTCAGGTGGGAGATGATCACAAGGTTGCAATGCCAATGATGTTATCTTGGTGATAGCAAGTCTTTCTTGCCACAAGGCGACTCTCTTAAGCGCCTTCAGAGACTGTTTCAAGAGGGTTGGACTTTGCTTAAAGGAAATAGTCAAGATTTTTGTCAAGCTCAGTTTGACTTACATTCATAAAATATATGTTCATACATCACGAATTCCCGAAAAAAATAATACAATTGATGTAAAAGTAACTCACATTAGAGCATTTTAATTTTTGCTTTTTTGAAATACGAAGGGAAAACGGCGGAACTATTTTCGCATGCTTAACATGATCAAAGCGCAAATTTTGCTCTCCTCGGAAGTCAAATTGATGACCAAAACATCGTGTGACTCGAATTGTTATTGCTGGACACGTAATATTGATGGATTAATGAAAGTAATAATAAAATTTGAAAAATAAGTTACAGAATTGAATATTTTTTTCATTTCGTTGTGTTTTAATTATTATAATATAAAAAAAACACATCGATCGCAGTTCACGGGGGGGGGGGTGAGGACACAGACCTGAGCGATTTGGGCTTTGGGGATTCCAACGGTAATTTGGGAACTGCTACGGCATTTACTATGGTAGCCTGTGTCTCAGGTTCATTACAAAATATCCTCTTAAAACCTAGTTCAATAACATCTTAGTAATATCATGATAAAATAAAGGATAAATTAATTGACGTCAAAATCGTCGGGGTTAGTGGATAAAGCCGAACTACAAACTAGTGATAATTTCAATAACGGTCATTAGATTTAAATATAGGGACGGCCTAGACTTAGGCAACAAGGCTGAGTGTAACAGTTTAGATATGCGTAAGAGCTCCTTCCTACCGTTAAGTCTTTGAAAGGGACTAGCACTCGAGTCGCGCCCGGATGTGATGCCGATTTGAATCTACTGTTGCTGTTTGTGAGGATGGATGTATACCCCCCTGGCAGTCACTCGAAGGAAAGTGGCAAACACTGCGATATGATGGTTATTCACTTGACGTCACCATTTGCATGCGATGTGGATTGTCGGCGTTTTCGAGTAAGCTATGGGCGGAAACTTTAAAAGGGCAAAATTACTCAACAAATGTGGGACAATTTCAACTTATTTTTGATTATATGTCATCTACGTTACTTAAGCTTCCATCCAGACCAAATTTTCCAAATATTCCGAATCATGACATATTCCTTTAAGAAAAACTCTCTCTGGATTTAAGGCGTGTTGGTTATTGTGCTGAATATAGCAATATTAAGCCTCTTGAAAACTCTGAAAAAGTGTGTCCTTGTAGCGTGACAACTGTCAAGTTACAACACAACACACAAAAGTAGACCCCCCCCCTTCTAACAACCCGCTCCTGTTCTTATATAGGAAAGTTTGTCAAAATCATATTTCTATGAATGTTAGTTAACTTTTATGTGCAATTAGAGACATCCGTTATTTCACGGTGACTGAGCAAAAATATAGACAAAAAGAGCATGTTTCAAAATCACAAGACGATACCATGATTAGTTCATTTTTCATTGCTTTAAAGTTTATTTCCTGATGAATTGTTAAAGGTTACAATGCGGGAATGCATGAGATGAATGAGGCGCAAAGGAGTACACTACTCTTTCGTCAAAATCATAATTTATTATGTATATTATATTCGTATCAGCTTTGGGTAGATGAGATATTTTGACGCGTTTGCAGTAATGTTAAAATTCGGTCAAAAATTGCGAGCTTCCCATGTGAACATCAACAAGAACAAGGCGACTTGTAAGAAGTGATAAATAAACTACAAATCGCCTAATTCAAGAAACACCCCCCTTAAACTAAGACCACTAGGCACCCTACTTAAATTATGCAAAATCCTTCCTTCGCATCCATAACTCACAAAAATCAACTCTAAAAACTTGAAGTAAATCGTAAGTTCTAGTGGATCAAGGTACCTTGAGGTACTAATATACAGATTGTCCTTATGTAAATCTGTAGGTACTACAGAATGTAGTACTTGTGTACGAATACTCGTACTCGAGTACGAGTACAGTCCAATTGCGTACTCGGAATCATACTCGTACTCGGCTTGGGTTCCGTACTCTACTCGTACTCAGGATAAGTACAGTACTCAGACTCGTACTACGGGATTTAAAATTTTGATGTATTCATACTCGTACTCGTCATCAGGTCTAAAACTCATATCGTATAATATCAGGGGAAGTACTCATACTCATACTCTTACTCAGGAAATTACGCCACACTACAACAAAAATAAGTGAGACATCATTTATTGCTGAAAAGGGAAATTAACAAGACATATACAATTGAGTAACAAATTGTGATTTTCACCCCCCAAATTTGTTTGGTAAACAATTATTTATGTTCAGATAAAATCTCAATATTTAATTTTTTTTGTTTGATATAGAATCAAATGTTTCAAATAATGACAAATTTCAATGGTGATATTCTATGTTATACTACCAATGCTCCATTCCATGATAATTTAATGAAGCAATAACACCATTTTATCCAATCAGTTTGTTGTTGTTTCCTTTACCATGACGTGGGTAGCTTTAAACCCAACTGGGAGAGGGTTAATAGTCAAAGTTGTAAAGAGGAACTGTTTTTAACCAGAAACACCTGATTAGTTGTACCACTATATATTCCCTATCAAAGACATGAAGCTTAAAAAAGGATGTTTTCAGAATACTAGGGGCTTATTTTGGGGGATACAGTTTTCAAATTTGAAAGGAAAAAGTCTGGGCCAAAGTATATAATTCGGGGCCATATTATAACATTGTAATCTGCTCCTTTTGTGGTATATGTAAATTTTTGGTCATCTTGATGTTTTGTTTTTTTGCTGAATAAATTGGAATATCATTGAATATAATAAAAATATAATATGAATTGATTCATCACAATTTGAACACAATTTCCAAAATCCTGATGCGAACCTTAGAAATTGTATATCAAAGACATTCATGGTCCCGACCATGGCAATGTTGCATATTACCTCATATTCAAATTGTATAGGATCAAAGATTCGAAGCAATTTGTCTTATAACATGTGTTTAATGATCCCAATGCATAATAATTTGTGGTAGAGGTATGAGACCCTGCTCAGGATGGATGCCATCGCGCATCTTCGTCATTGTCCTCTTCATCATCACAAGATTACGAAGGCCTGCAAGTTTGTCAAAGTACTTATCCTCGTATCTCGCAACATGTACTCATATACTTCGTACTCAGCACAAGTACTCCGTACTCATACTCGGACTCAGGCAGCAAGTACTTCGTCTCATACTCGTCGCAGGCACAAGTACTCGTATCAGACTCGTGACGTCTGGATTTAAAATGTTGCTGTACGCATACTCGTAACTCGTACTCAGCACTAATACTCGTACTCGTTCTCATACTCGGGGTCAAGTACTCGTACTCATCTCGTACTCAAAAAAGTACTCATACTAAGCTGAGGGTATTAGTGGCTCAAGGTACCTTTAGGTACCAATACTTACAGATTCTTTGACGTAAATCTGTAGGTACTATTAGCTCAAGGTACCGGAGGTACTAATACTTCCAGTTTCTTGATTAAATCTGTAAGTACTAGTGGCTCAGGTACCTTTAGGTACCAATACTTACAGATTTCTTGACGTAAAAATCTGTAAGTACTAGTGTCTCAATAGTACCTTTCGGTACTAATCTTACAGATTTCTTGACTAAATCTGTAGGTACTATTACTCAAGGTACCTTGAGGTACTAATCTTACAGATTTTCTTGATATAAATCTGTAAGGACTTGGGGTACTAATACTTAAGATTGCTGTACTACTTACAGATTTCCTGATTTAAATCTGTAAGGACTCCGGGCTCAAGGTACCTTGAGGTACCAATACCTACAAATTTCTTGATATAATGTAATGGCTTGTGGCTCAAGGTACCTTGGGGTACCAAAATTACGAACCATTTTTAGATATTGTCTCATGATTAAAATCCAAAACTTCCAAAAGTGGCGTTTTAAATATGATTACACAATTACGAGTGATACCGAAAATGGTGGAATGGTTCCTTTGTTTGGATGATTTTTTCATAAAAATGGTTATTTTTTCACCATTGTTTTAGACTTCCTACATGGCCAATACTGTTATGACAATAACAACATTCAACCCCTGAGTCCCAAATGGCGGTCAGCCGCTTTCAATATAGCAACCCACGAACTAATAAAAATAGATTATGCATACAGACACAAGCCACAAACCGATTTAAACGCTTTGTTGTGGGTCGGTCATGGGTACTTCCCATGAACCCACATAGACCCCGTCCGTTATTCATACAAACTAATTCAGAAATAACCCTAACACTGGAGTTGATTCGGTTTTGAAATAAGAATTTCCTTTACAATTCGCTCTTACGTGTTAAACCGATGCGGTTTCCTTTGCCGCCCTTCCCTGCTAATTCTAATCAATTGTAATGCACCGCGTCCCCACTAAACAATTCCACACGCGCCTCGTTTTTATTAAAAAAATTGTTGAGCTCTTGCTCCACAGCTATCTTTGTTTGGATCTTGGCTATTGATCTTGATACAGTCCCAGCAATATTTGACATACCATGTTCTAAAAGCAATAAACCCAATAACCCTTAACCTATCGGCTTTTTAATTTCAACTAAAAATAAAAAATTCTTTTATTAATATACGGTAATCGATTTTATTGCGAATAAAAAGGGTCCTTGATTACATCCCACACTCGAATAAAACTCTTCTCGTGTAATGCATCGATTTTAAATTGCACGAGTAGAAAATTACTGCCAATTTCATTCGGTAACAATTATGGGGAGGAAATTATTGCTGAAAGGTCTAGGTCATGAATCTTACGAATTGACCATTGAAAACGTCTGGTTGAGTGAGTGTCCATTCATTCAAAACCATTTTGTAAAAATCGATTAAATCTGAGACTAATAACCCGGATTAATTGAGAAGCAATGCAATAGTCTGATAATGGTGCATGCCTGATGAAAAAAGGTCATCAGGCAAAGGTTCAAAGCAGGCGCACAGCAGGTTTTGGAGTTCTAAATGTAAAGCAAAACCAGCGTACAAGCTTACTATGGTTTAGGAGGTTATAAATAGTAAGGGCAAACCAGCATACAGCTATGGTTTTGGGGTTATAAATCGTAACGGGCAAAATAGAATACAGCTATGTTTAGAGTGTTACTAATCGTTAAGGCAAACCAGTGATACAACTTGTTTTGAGGTTACTAAATAGTAAAGACAAAAACAAGTAAAGCTTTGGTTTTGGAGGTTCTAATCGTAAGGGCAAACCAGCGTACATCAGCTATGGTAGGAGGGTTACTAATCGTAGAGGCAAACCAGCGTTACACCTATAGTTTGTGAGGTTCCTAAATCGTAAGGGCAAGCAGCGTACAGATATGGTTAAGGGAGGGGGAGTTACGTAATCGTAAAGGCTACCCCCCCAGTGTACAGCTATTAGGGTTTAGGAGGTTACTAAAATATAAAGGCAAACCAGTGTACAGCTCTGGTTGGGAGGGCTAAATCGTTAAAGGCAAACCAGGTATAGCTATTGGTTTAGAGGTTAACAAAATCGTAAGGGCCAAATAGCATACAGTATGGTTTTGGAGGTACTAAATCGTTATGGGAAACCAGGAGTACAGCTATGGTTTAGGAGGTTCTAAATTCGTAAAGGCAAACCAAGTAACAGCTTATGGTTTGGAGGTTTAAAATCGTTAAGGGCAAACCAGGTACAGCTATGGTTTAGGAGGTTACTAAATCGTAAGGAACCAGCATTACAGCTATGGTTTTGGAGGTACTAAATAGTAAAGGCACAAACCAGGTTATACAGTTGGTTTGGGAGGTTACTGAATCGTAAGGGCAAACCAGCGGACAGCTATGGTTTGGGAGGTTACTAAATCGTAAAGGCAACCAGCGTACAGCTATGGTTTGGAGGTTCTAAATCGTAAGGGCCAACTAGCATACAGCTATGGTTTTGGAGGTTACTAAATCGTAATGGCAAACCAGCGTACAGCTAGGTTTAGGAGGTTCTAAATCGTAAAGGCAACCAGCGTACAGCTATGGTTTGGAGGTTACTAAATCGTAGGGCAAACTAGCATACGGCTATGGTTTTGGAGGTTACTAAATCGTAATGGCAAACCAGCGTACAGCTATGGTTTGGGAGGTTCCTAAATCGTAAAGGCAACCAGCGTACACCTATAGTTTGTGAGGTTCCTAAATCGTAAGGGCAAACCGGCGTACAGCTATGGTTTAGGAGGTTCTAAATCGTAAAGGCAAACCAGTGTACAGCTATTATGGTTTAGGCACAGGGTTAGGCACCGGACATTTGTTTCAGAGCCGCCATATTGGATTTTAAACTTAAAGGCAAAATTTTCTTAGATTTACTGCTTTTTCAACCAAAGGGCAATTTTGTCTTCAATTTTTTAAGTCTAGAAGTAATTGTTATACAGTTATCTTTCATATAAGACATGTAAATTGCATGGCTTCGACATAGTTATCTTTTTCTGACCAGGTTTGTAACTACCTATAAACAGCACACTTCATAGCCGCCATATTGATTTTTCAGCGTGAATTTCCGTTCAATAACCTAGTTTTGCGCAAGGGACAATTTTTATTCAATTTTATGAAGGTTCGCGCAGTTACTGCACAATATTCTTTCAATATAGACATGGTATTGCTAGGGTCTTCGACTTAATATCCGGGGTCTGTTGCTACTGATACAAATGGGTGAACCATCTATGTACACCAACAGCTGTGTAGGAGGTTACTAAATCGTAAAGGCAACCAGCGTACACCTATAGTTTGTGAGGTTCCTAAATCGTAAAGACAAACCAACGTACAGCGTTGGTTTGGAGGTTCTAAATCGTAAGGGCCAACAAGCGTACAGCTATGGGTTAGGCGGTTATAAAATGTAAGGGCAAACCAGCAAAAGCTATGGTGTGGAGGTTACTAAATCATAAGGGCAAACTAGCAAAAGGCTTATGGTTTGGAGGTTACTAAATTATAATGGCAAACCAGGCGTACAGCTTGGTTTGGGAGGTTTACTAAATCGTAAGGGACAAACCAGCGTACAGCATGGTTTAGGAGGTTCTAATCGTAAGGGCAAAATTAGCATACGGCTAAGATGGTTTTTGGAGGTTACTAAATTATAATGGCAAACCAGTGTACAGCTATGGTTTTGGAGGTGGTACAAATCGTACAGGCACAAACCAGTTGTACGTTATGTTTGGAAGGTTACTTTATCGTTAAAGGCAAACCAGCGTAACAGCTATGTTTGTGAGGTTACTAAATCGTAAGGGCCAACTAGCATACGGCTATTATGGTTTTGGAGGTCACTCAAATCGTTAATGGAAACCAGCGTACAGCTATGGTTTTGGAGGTACTAAATCGTAATAAAGGCAAACTAGTGTAAGCCTATGTTTTGGGAGGTTACTAAATCGTAAAGACAACCAGTTGTACGCAAGGGTTTGTGAGGTTCCTAAATCGTACGGCATACAAGCGTACACCTGTGGCTTGTGAGGTTCCTAAATCGTAAGGGCAAACCAAGCGGACAGCTATGGTTTGGTGGTTACTAAATCGTAAGGGCCTACCAGCGTACAGCTAGGGCAAACAAGCGTAAGCTAGGATTGGGAGGTTAATAAATCGTTTTAAGGCAAACAGCGTGCAGCTATGGTTTGGGGTTACTAAATGTAAGGGCAAACAGCGTACAGCCATGGTTTAGGAGGTTACTGAATCATAATGGCAAACCAGCGTACAGCATGGTTTGTGAGATTCCTAAATCGTAAAGGCATACCAGCGTACACCTGTGGTTGTGAGGTTCTAATCGTAAGGCAAACCAGCGTACAGCTATGGTTTAGGAGGTTACTAACTTAAGGGCATACCAGCGTACAGCTATGGGCAAACCAGCGTACAGCTATTGTAAAGGAGGTTACTAAATCGTAAGGCAAACCAGTGTACAGCTGTGGTTTGGGAGGTTACTAAATGTAAGGGCAAACCAGCGTCAGCCATGGTTTAGGAGGTTACTGAATCATAATGGCAAACCAGCGTACAGCTATGGTTTCGGAGGTTACTAAGTCGTAAGGGCAAACCCGCATACAGCTATGGTCTGTGAGGTTACTAAATTCTTGAGGGCAAACCAGCGTACAGCTATGGTTTCGGAGCTTACTAATTGTTAGAGAAAAACCGCGTAACGCTATGGTTAGGAGTTACTAAATGAATCGATAAAGCATATAGCATACAGAAATGGTTTGGAGGTTACTAAATCATAAAGGCAAAAAGTGTTACAGCTTGGTTAGGCGGTACTAAATCGTAAGGAAAACCAGCGTACAGCTATGGTTTAGGAGGATACAAATCGTAAGGCAAACCAGAGGACAGCTATGGTTTAGGAGTACTAAGTCGTAAGGGCAAACAGCATACAGCTATGTCTGTTAGGTTTACTAAATCGTGAGGGCAAACCAGGTACAGCTATGGTTTAGGAGGTTACTAAATTGTTAGGAGAAACCAGCGTACAGCTATAGTTTAGGAGGTTACTAAATCGTACGGCTACCAGCGTACAGCTATGGCAAACCAGCGTACGCTATGATGGGAGGTTACTAAATCTAGGCAAAAAGCGTGCAGCTATGGTTGGAGGTTATAAATCGTAAGGGCAAACCAGCGCATACAGCCATGTTTAGGAGGTTACTGCTATGTTTGTGAGGTACAAATCGTAAGGGCAAACTAGCATACGGCTAGGGTTTTGAGAAGGTTACTAAATAGTAATGGCAAACCAGCGTACAGCAATGGTTTGGGAGGTACTAAATCGTAAAGGCAAACTGTGTACCGCAGGTTTGGGAGGTTATAAATCGTAAGGAAAACCAGTGTACAGCATGGTTGTGAGGTTCTAAATAGTACAGGCATACCAGGTACACCTGTGGCTTGTGAGGTCCTACTCGTAAGGGCAAACCAGCGTACAGCATGGTTTAGGAGGTTACTAAATCGTAAGGCACCATGCGGACAGCTAGGGGCAAACCAGAGTACAGCTATGGATTGGGAGGTTACAAAGCGTAAGGCAACCAGCGTGAGCTATGTTGGCGAGGTTACTAAATCGTAAGGGCACCAGAGTACAGCCATGGTTTAGGAGGTTACTGAATCATAATGGCAAACCAGCGTACAGCTATGGTTTAGGAGCGTTACTAAGTCGTAAGGCAACCGCATACAGCTATGGTCTGTGAGGTTACTAAATTCGTGAGGGCAACACCAGGTACAGCTATGGTTAGGAGGTACTAAAATTGTAGGAGAAGAAACACGTACAGCTATGGTTTAGCAGGTTACTAAATGATCGTAAAGGCATGACCAGCATACAGAAATGGGTCTGGAGGTTACTTTATCGTAAAGGCAAACCAGTGTACAGCATGTTTTTCTTTGTTTGGGGTTATAAATCGTAATGGCAAAACAGCGTTACAGCTTGGTTTAGGAGGTGACTAAATCGTAAGGGCAAACCAGGTCCAGCTTGGTTAGAGGTACTAAGTCGTAAGGCAAACAAGCATACAGCTATGGTGTGAGGTTACTTTATCGTAAAGGCAAACCAGCGTACAGCTATGGTTGAGGAGGTTACACATTGTTAGGAGAAACCAGCGTACAGCTATAGTTTAGGAGGTTACTAAAATCGTTAAGGGCATACCAGCTTTACGCTAGGGCAAACCAGCGTTCAGCTAGTGGATTGGAGGTTATAAAATCGTAAGGCAAACCGGTGCAGCTATGGTTGGGAGGGTACTAAATGTAAGGGCAAACCAGCGTACAGCCATGGTTTAGGAGGTACTAATCTAATGGCAAACCAGCGCTACAGCATGGTTGTTGAGGTATAATCCTAAGGGGGCATACCAGCTGCCAGCATTAGATGCAAGGTTTGGGGTTAATAAATGTAAGGAAAACGCGTACAGATAGTTTTTGGAGGTAGAAAATCGTAAGGCTAAACCAGCGCACAGCTATGGTTTTGGAGGTAACAAATCGTAAGGCAAACCAGCGCACCGCTATGGTTTTGGAGGTAACTAAGCGTAAGGGTAAACCAGCTAGGAGCCTATGGTTTGGGAGGTTACTAAATGTAGGGCCCAAACCAGCGTACATTATGAGCTGCTATGGCAACCAGCGTGGTTTTTGTTGTTTTGTTTGGGGAGTTACTTGGTGTTAGTGATCGGACAATTGTTTTTAAAAATTGCACGAAAATTATAGGACGCCAATATCATACATTTTACCCTTACTGGTCCGGGTCCCCCCTCTGAATACGGGCGACTTACCTAAGTCAGCCCCAATAGGGATTAGATGTATGCCTCTGCACAATTGCTGGTTTTTGTCGTAGAGTATAAGGGAACAAAACAAACCTCTCTATTGCAGGCAAGTATAAAAAGATTCTAGTGACTAGTACCGCGGCTAGTCACCGACGGCAATCGCGCATGTGTAGTACAATTCTTGAATGACCTAAGTTCAAATTGCACCGCGTTGCAATATACAACAAACCGAATGCAGTTAAATTGGTGTGTTACATGTACGGTCATGCAAACCAGCTTGACCGCGCCGCAACTGACCCTTCTTAATCAAAACACGGTTCTGCGAATATGACAGCAATCAATACTCCCATTGCATTTCCCAATTCAAACTTGGTTCCACTGCCGGAAAATAGCCATGCATATTTGCAATGTCACCTTAGTAAAAGCAAATGTCAACTTGCAATGATGACACTGTGGGTTCAGGAATGATCTAAGTAATACCGACACAGATAGTACATCTCACTAGTCACATTATATCGCGCTTAATCTACGATTATTTAGGAGTACTTTTTCAACCCTCAATTTCCGGGATTGACTCATGGCGCAACGTTACTAACACAAAAACAACACCAACACTCACCAACGGAAAGTCTTATTTAAATTCTGATTTCAGCTTTCGATAGCCGAGACCATACCGGATTTTCCAATTATCATTGCGCATATAATTTTGACCACCTGAGGTCTAAGAAGTCTCTCCAACGTCATGAACACACATTGCAGAATTTCCGAAATCTCCCCAAGCTGTATCACAAATATGACTGTCACCATTCAGTAATTAGAGTAATGAGCGGCGCTCTTCATTTGTAATTGTATACGAAGAAGTGTTTTCGTGAGGGGGATCAAAAAATTTTAAGACCCTAAAAAGGGGAGATGGGGATCAACAAAAAATTTTCGAACCTAAAAAGGGGATCAAAATTTTGTTGGTGTCTGAAGTTTCAACTTCAAGTTTCAGCCCCCCTCCCCCACCAAAGTATTTATGAACACTCCCTTAAATCCCTAAATGCCATTTTTTGCCACTTTTCAAAAAATCACCAGGCGGACCCCTGCCTTGAGTTTACGGGGATAGTGCTCCTAAATCTAACAACACAAAATACCGCTACCTTCTTTTTTGCGGTTATCGTCAGGTTGCTAGTCATTTTCCTTTAGGGACATTTGTTGATCAGGTTTCAGGTTTTATTTTATCTTATTGCACAAATACAATATAAATATCGTTGTTGAAAAACAGAATGAAAAAATATATAAATAGAATTGGCAAGAGATGTGGATGCCAGGGAAAACGCAAAAGCGTGTATAGTATTTAGTGGTACCCAGGCAGTAGTTGTTGGAAAAGACATCGGAAAATGAAATAAATGGTAAATCGCATGCACATAAAAGAAAGAAGGGTGCCGACCTAAAATAAAATTAATAGATAACACACAAAAAAACCATATAAGTAAAGAATAAGTTAAGTTACCCAAATCACTAAATTATTAAGCGGAGAAATATGAATCAATGAGCTGCTTTTTAAGAGTTGTTTGAAAAACAGCTAAGGAGGAGGACTGTTTGGACATCTAAAGAATTCCATAAGAGGGCCCCTTGGATCCTGATGGTATTTTCAGCGAGCTTGGTTAGTCTGTCTGACATATAGGTCCTTAGATGATCGAGTGTCATAGTGGTGGACGTCTTGTCTGGTCAAGAAAAAATGATCATCTAAGATGTTTGGAGAAAGTTTGGTCATAGTTGTATTTATACATGAACTGTGCGGTCTGGAAAATATAAAGGTCGTGAATTTTAAGGGTATTCATGGAGGGAAAAAGAGGGTCGGTATGGTCGAGCCAAATTGAATTTGAACATGAACGAATAAACAGAGAATGAAGATGAGAATTATTTTCATCTGCCCAAATAATGGCACAATAGTTGATGTAAGGAAAGAAAAGTGTATTATACAAGGTAGTCAGTGAATCAAGAGGAAAAACTGTTTAACTTTCCTGATAATCCCGTTATATTTAGAATTATTTAGTAACATGTGAAGTATGTGGTTTCCATGACATATCATCATCAATTAAAACGCCTAGAAATTTAGTTGTATTAACTTGTTTAAGTGGCTTATTGTTGATATTAATTTTGATATCAATTGGTGGGGAAGGATTATGTTTGTTTCTGAATACCATAAAATGAGTCTTTTTAATGTTTAGGGAAAGTTTATTTATTTTTAACCAATTAGATATATGAGTTAATTCTTTATTTAATGTGATTCAAGTAATTTGGGTTCTTCATTGGAAAATAAGATATTGGTATCATCCGCGAACATAATAAATTGAAGATGGGGAGAGCACCGAGGGTGGTCGTTGATATAAAATAAAAAAATAAAAGGGGTCCTAAGATTGAGCCTTGAGGTACGTCGCATCTGATGGAAGAAGTGGACGAATGGTGTTGATTATAATCAACGAATTGTTTTCGGTTATCAAGATAATTTTTAATCCAAGTATTGGCAGTACCTCTTATGCCATAATTGTACCTCAAGAGTAGCGAAAGCTTTACTGAGATCTAAAAAGATCCTAGCAGTGCAAAATTTTTGGTCAATGGATGTAATAATTTTATCATAGAGTTTATTGATTGCCATAAAAGTCGAATGTTTAGGTCTGAGGCCAAACTGGGCAGGAGTGAGGATATTATATTTATCTATAAACGTGTGATGATTCCATTATAAATTAGTTTTTCAAGAATGTTGGATAATGCTGGAAGGATGGAGATAGGTCTATAATTGTTGAAAGAGTGCTTATCGCCTGCTTTAAAGATCGGAATTACTCTTGCAACTTTGAGTTGAGAAGGGACAATACCGGTGGACAAAGAAAGATTGAATATAGGGCCTATGAATTATGGGCTCAATAAATGACAACATCTGTTAATACCATCGACGCCACAGCTGGTGCTAGGTTTCATTGTGAGGTGATATCTGAAAGATGTCAAAGGTCACGTACCAAGGTCAAACGTCATGTGAGGTCAAGCTGTAAGATCGGCTGAAAATGTTCACGCAAACATGGCATTGCTAAATCCCTTTAAATAGTGTACTTTTGTATCTAAGCTCTACCATCCGCTCTTGGAATCATGAGGTAACTTCTCCAAATTTTGGTAATTTGACAGCGACGTGCTATGTCCTGCTATTTTGTTTTAGTGCATTCAGACAAAAACTAGGTTGAAAATGTAAAATAGAAAAGTTGAAGTTCAATTGGAACCAAACTTAATTCATAGGTGCAACATGGGATCCCTCATTTGTTGATGAGGTCAAATGTCACATACCAAGGTCAAAGGTCATGTGAGGTCAAGTTGTAAGATCGGCTGAAAATGTTCACGCAAACATGGCATTGCTAAATCCCTTGAATAGTGTACTTTTGTATCTAAGCTCTACCATCCGCTCTTGGAATCATGAGGTAACTTCTCCAAATTTTGGTAATTTGACAGCGACGTGCTATGTCCTGTTATTTTGTTTTAGTGTATTCAGACAAAAACTAGGTTGAAAATAAATCTGTTAGATAATTTTATGAGAAGCCACGTTTACTTTGGTTGGTTTTAGTGCTGAGCGAATCAATGTGAAAGTGCAATGGAGCCCTAGTAATCTATCGTTTCGAGCAAATGTCGGGTACCGAAAGCGGGCCAAAAAAACGCACTTATTATCAAGCCTCGGTATGCTATGGCCTACACAAACATACATGCTGATAAGCATTTCTGGAATGGTAGCTATAGAGGGGGAAACCCAGGATACACGGGTTGATTTTGTTAAATTGCTTAAATCATTGTACCATAGAATATCTATTATTTGTCTGACTATAAGGATTCCAAAATGTGAAAGTTGCCCTAATTTGTGACCTCAGATTGGGAGAACGGGGGGGGGTGGGGGTAAAAAAAATAAAAACAGTAAAAATAGGTAAAAAGGGGCCAATTCAGTTGCACGGGGGGACAAATTTACAGTTGCTCCAATTCGATAAAAAAGTGATTGCAAATCAATGGTGGAGCTAATAGGATTAAAATAAGGAAATACTTTTAACTACTTACAAATATATACGTGATTAACAAAGGAAGAGGGCAAACAACGTCAACGTTAATTGTATTCTATAATCGTCCTTGACATGTTTGCCCACATAGCTAGGTAAATAAGCATTACTGATAGTGCAAACTACTGATAGTGCAAAAACTATTTCTTGTTTTAATAATTACGCCAGGCGAAATGACTTGCGTCAATTTCTACCAAAATCAGAGTGAAGTGACTTAATTTTGAACATTTTTAAAAAAAAAAAAACCCTTATCATTTTTTTTTGTTAGTTTTTACATTGTATCTGTGAAAAAGAGGCTGAGATAGTACAAACTATACATTTTGCAAAAAACTATGTTCCGACGCGAACCAATTTGGTGTTCACACGGTTGATCATTTTAAAGTTTTCACCCCTGTATAATCCTCGAATACCCCCTAACTGGTTAGAGCTACCATTCCAAAAAATACTATCATGCATTTTGTGTATATAAAATTTAAAAAAATTTGAACCCAAAAGAGAAACCTGATACATGTGTGTTGTCTCCTGTGTTTCTTTTCCTTATCTCCTCTCAGCACCTTCCCTTCTCTCCATCTCCAGTGGCAAAACCGAGGAGTTCTCCCCCCCCCCCACCCCCACCACCACCCCCACCCCACCCCACCCCACCCCCCGGCGGTCCGGTAAGTATTTCCCCACGGTGTAGTCTGTGACAGAATGCGAAACCGAAAGATAGATATTATCTAAATAGTACTGCGCGAGGGATTTAACGTTATCAGTCCGTCATTATCGGACATCAAATTGTTTCAAACTCGTGCGAAAGTGATTCAGTAGGGTGCTTTTCATTAGTCAATTTTTCAGCCATTATGTCCCTTCAAATCTTGCTTGTCTTATAACATTATGTTTTAAGGTTATAGTAGTTTAAAAAGGAGTTCCGGTATGTCATTTCTGGGTTCTTCCCCAAAATTCTTCCCAAGCAACCGAGCGCGTTCTGTGCACGGTTTCGATTAATAAATCGAAACCAGGCAGGGGGGAGGAACTGGAAATAATAAAAATTGCTTATTTTTACGGATGTTTAGGAATAATATTTTGAGGCCAACGAGAATGGCTGCTCACATGTGCTATCTTACATGAAAGCCAATCACGGATTTAGGCCACATTTTCTTACGTCATTGCTATTTTATGTTACTGAAGACTGGATCACATGGTATTGATAATGGTCACTATGTGGGATTGTAATGTTGGACTTAAAGGAAGGCTTTCGATACTGTAAATCATAATATTCTTATGAGACAAACTTTAAAGTTCAAAGTATAAATGGTATTAGATCTAAGGAGCAGTTAAATATTTGTGGCATTCCATAAGGCTCGATTCTAGGCCCTTTGCTTTTTCATTCTATAATGTGAAGGACCACCTACTTCAGCATGTTTCAAATGTTCAGGTAAGCATGTATGCTGATGACACAGCATTATATTACACTTCTAATAATATCACCGACATTGTATGAAAATGAATGAAGATCTCGAATGTTTAGCAATGTTTATGAAAAATAAGCTTAGCCTGAATAAAAGAAAACTGAATGTATGGTATTGGTACTCCTTATAACTTTCTCAATATGCGAATGATGATTTCATTATTAAAATTAGGGTTCAACGTATACAGAGAGTCCATCACTGCAAGCACTTGGTGTTATTATTGACGAAAATTTGCTATGGAGCAACATGTTGACGAAGTCAGGAGTAGGTTTTCTGGGTTTTGTACTATCTTAGAAGTCTCATACTTTAATCCAGTGCATTTCCCTCGTTACTTCATAATCCATCATTGCCCTGCATTTTGACTATTGTAACGTTGTGTGGGGAAGATGCCGGCCATACCTGAGAATAATTACAAGTTTTGCAAAATCGTGCTGCAAAGAATCATTACCAGTACAATAGGTATGGCTCAGCAGGCATGCCTCACATTAAATGATCTGAATTGGAAAGCTTAGAAAGTTAGATATTTTATAATGAAAGCCATTACTATGTTCAGCTTGTGAATAATCTTCTTCCCACAATATTAGTGAGAGATTTACAAGAAAGGAAGTAAGATACAATATGCGAGATAACAACACTATTTATGTTGCTTAAACCAAATACAAAGAAGCGTAGTTTAAGTTATATGGGCAAAATTATGAAGCACTTGATATTACAGTAAACATGCTATTTGACATTGTCATCTTGTTAAGAACATCTGCATCATTGATTAAAATGTCATGATTTCTAACTTATATGACCTATATGCGTTCTCGTGCAATTACCTCTCGTGCAATATGAATGTTTTGCCTAAAAACAATTGTATATTTTTTAACTACGTGCTTTTAGTCTGTACATAACCATTGTAAAATTTCAGTATCTTTTTTACAACTTGGTTTAAATTGTTGTTGCTCTTTCTCTTGTTTTGAAATCTTAATCTATGTGTCCATTTTATATCACTTTGTTCCAATTTAATTTGTTTTATACTTTAGGGCTTAGTATTTTCCATATTTGGATGTGTCTCATGTTTGGGTTTTTTTCTATTAGGCCATTTGTGATCTATCAACCAATCTGATACATGTGCTGATTGTTAATATGTTCATTTATTTTGTTTAAAAATATTTTGGAGGTTCCATGTTTGAGCTTTTTTCCTAGTTTTATTCATTTTATGATCTATAAGACCAACCCAACACATTTGCTGATTTTAAAAATTGTTCATATTTTTGTTTTTTACTTGCTGGTTTTAGTCACTTAAATTTATGTGGCCAATTTATCAAGTACTTTCCAAATTTTGCAATTCTTTAATCTTCTGTTCTATTTGTCGAGACTTTTGGCATTTTTTAAATTGTGTTATATGTCTGTCTGTTTCCTTACTTGCCATTTTTAATTATTTGTTTTGAACCCCGGGTATAACTTATAACGTCATATTTTTTCTGTTTAATTGGTATATTTTTAAAATGTAAATTAAAGTGTCTGTTTTATATTCAGTAGTATTTTAAGGCCACGAACATGTGGAAGAACAATATTCTATTGAGCATGTTTTAACCGTGTTGAAATAAAGCTCTTATTTATTATTTTATTATTATACTTTCTCTCTTAAATTTTGTAACTTGGGAATTCCCCCTCACAATAACACTGGATGCTTTACTATGTCCTGTTCCTATTCGTTTTAGTTTCAGTTTTATTGGAACGATCTATATTTTTGTGTGCTTGACTTGACAGCAATAAGCTCCAGGTAAGATCTTATATGCTGAACTATCTCCTTATTGCAGGCACCATAACAAAGGTATAATAATCACAATTGGATAGACTTATCCTTCTGTAGCGGGTTTACTACTTGACAGCAATCGATATCTCCGGTTGCCGCAGTTCTCATACTACCGCAGACATTGCCCGCCAAAACTACCGTATCTTGTCGCTAGAAGCAATGTGGCACTTACCTTGGAGACTAAAGTCCAAAGATAGAGATAATCTTATCGACGCAAGAATAACGGCGAGGGAGTTGTCGAAAGACACTTGGAAGCATGGGGACCGGGAAAACTGGAAGTTCGATCCCGACAACGTCCGCCAAAGAGGCAGGCATCCAATGCCGTCACTAAACCAAAGATATCGTCTGCCTAGTTAAAGATGGTAACCCGACATGCTTTCCTTTGATAAGATTTCATGATCGTAGCGTAATATCTGAAACACTCAGTTTGTCATTTTAATATATTTGTTTAAATGATGAGTACACAGAGCGATATATAGGACCTACACAAGAACAGTCCTATTGGAAACGACTTTGGTGAAGGTCGAGTCGACTTTCTTTGTTTTGATGACTTTTTTAAATCTCATGTCCTCCCAAAACCTCGGGTCCAAAGATCAGAGAAGACATTTCTCACTATCACTTTGATAAGAAGACTAACCTGCAAAACTGACTGGCTTCAATACATATTTGTTCTTAATACACGTAGAATTTACTTTATCAAACTTATCTTCCCCAAGTTATTTACATTTCACCGCAGCGCTTGTACACCAAGAACAGGCCTACATTGGAACGTGAACCTACATGTTTTCTGATACAACCAATAACGTTAGCAGAAAAACATTATATGAAGCCTCTCTTTTCCAGTCTCCGGTTTCAGAACAAGACCACAGAAATACTGTGTAGTTCCTATTTATCTTCACGCTTGTTAGAAAATCTTCGTAAATTTACGTACAACCGTTTACAGATTTGTTAGTTTTGTTCTTTTGCTGCCAATGGACATGTCGGTTGATATATTTTAAACCTAAAAGGACACCGGACATTTTTTTAAATAAGGCTATACCGCGGATTGTGTACTGACACCGACCGCGGAATTTTTAGACGTCCTCAGTAAAATTAATTGTTCAGCATATCGGAAGTAAAACCAATTAATTTCGATTTATATAATAAGTACACCTGCTTGTTCAAGAACAGATTATACATCATGCTATTGACAATTAAACTGTGTTTTGATTACATTCAACACCGAAAACTCCCCTTCATGCGAGTTTATACTTAGCTTGGCCCTTTACAAGTTTTTTTTGCATCCGCCTATTTCACTCAGTATTTGGTGGCACGTAAAATTTCTGTTTGGTTTTTTGAGTATGCTGCTCATTTCAGTTAAGGTTGATTTTCTTTTGGCTGGTCGTGGACAAGATATATATCATTTGTTGTTGCACATTTTTGTGCGTGATATGTATTTCTTGTCTTGTTGGTTTTATTGTCTAAAAGTTTATATGACAGAACTTGCTTCTAACTTAATATGCAAATACATGGGCTCTTTTGAATTCAAATTACACCGTGGCTTATGGCATTTCACCCAATCAAAATGTCAATATCGATACGCAATCAAGATCTTTTCTATACACTGCAGATGGCTTTCTGATAAATCGAAACGAAGGATGTTTTGAATTATTACAAACGAAAAGCCTTTCAATTTATTGCCTTCAAGACTACATTGGGATCAAAAATGGGAAAATATGGATAAGGGCAGAGTGGGGCTATGAAGCCTTCACAGCTGGCTTATACAACTAATTCCAGAGGGTAGCTGTTTTTGATAAATAATAATGTTGTTCTCAATTAAAAAAATATAGTGAGGGATATGATGGGAACTGGATTTTAACTTATATATCATGTGCTATAGACCATTACACCGATTTTGTCTTTATGGTCCACATGACGACCGACCTGATGTCTAACCCAGATCAAAAATACTGTAGAAAATTGTTGATGACACCCCAACTGTATTATATGGGATAGGTTTCACTTGGTGCAAGAATCAAAACCTTGATACCACTCATTATTTAAACACGATAATCCCAAGCTAAAGAAAGAGTTTTGAGTAGAAAGAAGAAATGAATCTTGAGACCCCTGGTAAAGGGGACGGACCTGATGTGTACACAGGAAAAGAGTGCCCATCTCTCTTTCGAAAGCGATTGGGCCAGACTCCACCATATAACATTGCTGTAGGGGGATTGCTACACCCCCTCTACAGCAAGTCTGTTACCTTCCCACATTGAATATGCCGGTACCCATTTATACACCCGGTCGATAAAAGGTAGAGCAGTAATTGAGGTAAATCGCTTACTAAGGGCTAAACCACATAGCCAGCGGGACTCGAACTCACAACCTTTGGCGGCGAGCGGCTCCTTATCCACTGACCACATTCGACCCCTGGGGTTTTAAATCCAAACCTAAACGATTTACCTGGCGTAAAAGTATCAGTAAACAAGCTAGGTTGAATTTCTTTTCTAGTTCCTCTGAAATTTTTAAATTTAATAGTTCTTCATATAGTTTACCTTGGCATAGAACAGATCATTCAATTACCAGTTATTGTTTTAATGTAGAGCAATATACAACTTGTAAAGGCACTTTGGAAATTAAAGAAATGACTGCTTGAAATGAAAATATGTTAAGGGTTAAGGAAGCTATTGTAAATGTTAAAAAGTTTTATGCTGTACCTCAAGTACAATATTGAAAACATTGAATGAAATTGATTCAATTGAATTTAAAGTTCCAATTGACGATCAACTTTTCTTTTAGGCTCTCTTACTAGAAATTAGAGGAGTTACATTAGCTCTATCTCTGCAAAAGAAGAAGAAGTAGACAAAACTCAAGAAAAATTAAATCAACGTATTTGATATTATGAATTAATAGTGAAGCGGCATTACTAAAAGATGATCCAATGCAGAATTTTAGAGCAATGAATTATCCAAATGCAAGGATGTAACTTGAAGAACTTAGAAAGAAAGAAATAATGTTTTTTTTCGTTAGATCACGGCATCTAAATGGATTGAGAGGTCGAGAAACCAACCAAATACCTTTCTAAACTTGAGAAAAAGAACTTATGTACATAGCCAGATCAATAGAATTTGAAACTGATGGAATCAGTAATCACATCTCAGGGATAAATTATGAAAGAGGTTTGTGCTTTTTATAAGAATCTGTACCAAGAAAAGCACACATATAAACAATTTCGAAATTAACAATAATCTACCTCTTAAAAAACTCTCACAAAATTCACTCCAAGCATTAGAGGGGAATAACGATAGAGGAATTACCTGAGGCATCTGAATATGAAAAGCATAAAACTCCAGGACCTATTGTTTTAGCGGGGGGGGGGAAACCCGTGGCGTTTTTATAATGGCTTTTTAGTCTGAAATGCTTTTTTTCTTCTCGTTCTTTAAATGCCGTTTTACAAAAAGGGTTTTAAATACACAAACACAACAAATTGACAGATTGTTCTTATCCCCAATGGGAGAACCTCTGACCTTAATTAAAAATTGGAGACCAATTTCCCTTTTACATATTTCTTACAAATATATACTTGTCCATAGCGTAAGCAGAATATTAATCAATCCTTCCCAATATAATTTTAGAAGACTCAACTGTTGTCCCAAAGGAGATTTATTGGTGGGGGGGGGGAACATATAATATGACCAACCTTTATGACATCTTCAAAATTCTACTGAGATTAATACATCCCTGGTATGCTGTTACTGATCGATTTTGAAAAGCTTTTGACACGGTCTCGCACAAATTGATCCTAATACGTTGGAAAGCTTTATTTCGGAAGCGATATTGTAAATTGTTTTTCTGTACACTATATAATATGCATCGTCGTCTGTAATGTTAACGGTAATTTCGCCCAATTTTTTTTCAACTTTTTGTGTGGTTTGCAGACAAGGGGATCCACTTTCCCCCTACATTTTTGTGTGTGTGCAGATAATTAGCTACAATGATAAGATGTAATACAGAAATAAATGGGATATCGGTAAATGACATGTCATTTTAAAATCTCTTCAGTACGGCTGACGATGCAACTTTAATTTTAGATGGATCTGAAAAAAATCACTAGAGAGTTGTCTGGTACAAACTTTATCAACTTTTCTATGATATATCAGGACATAAAGTTTAATATGTATAAACCTACCGCTAGTATGGATTTGATCAACACATATAGAACCACTGCAATATGCAATAGCATGAAATTTAAATTGGAGTTTTGATGGTACTTTGACCATCTAGGGATCTCTTTTATTACCAACCTGACAGATATGGCCAGATATTAACTATAATAGACTCTTGAAGCGTAGAGAAAACCATGTCACCTGGTCAGTATTGGTAACAGTAGTTGTTGGTGAAATCCCTCGTGTTATTTAAGTTATATAGCGCAATGTTACCGAACGCCAAGTAATGACTTTGGTTAAAACTTTGAATGCCGATATTTTCCGATTTATCTGGAACGGAAAGCCGGGTAAAACAAATAAATAGCAAGCAGTTTGTACAACATTACGAAAATGGGGGTGTAAGAATGCCTAACGTTGACATGCACATTGAATCATTGAAGGCGAATTGGATCCGCACATGTTAAAATGGGATTCAAGAATGGAAAGATTTGTTCCTTTTTCTGCAAATTTAAGATGTGACGATCTTTATTGTTTTGGGATAAATCATTTTAAACATATAATCAGATTACAAAAAATATGTTCTGGTGTGATACACTCCACTCATGGGCTTTCGCTCATTAAAGTGTTAAATAATCAAACTTGGATTTGAATCGTATCGCTAAACATATCGTTTGTTGGAATGACAAAATAAAAGGTTGGGGATATTCTGTTAATTAATCACTGGAAATCAAGGGTGTCATATCGTGAACGTCATCTTTCTGAAGAAGAATGGTACTTTTATGTCAATGGAAAATTTGTAATTATTACTTCCGTCAAACCAACTATCAAAATAATTGCATTCTACTATCAATTAAAACTAACTTTCATTTATCTAATAAAAAGGGTAGAAAACTCATACAGCCTTATCAGCCAATCTCGTGAAGATGTTATCTAAACAACAAAAAGGTTGCATGACCTTCTATGACGCTTTTGTCCAGTCTTATAAAGTTGCTCCAAACAAATGGCAAGTGCTTTTAAATATAGTGATGGGGTTGGAAGAGATATGTACTTAAATTTCGTTCTCAAGAGACCAATTTACAATGTTTCTATAGGAATAAACTAAAGATAATTGCTACCATATACTTTACTTGTTACAAATGAACATCAGCCAAGTTGATGCCTGCACTTTTTGTAATAATGAGCCCGAAACAATAATGCATTCTTAATGGAATGTCAATATGCGGTAACATGTTGGTCGCATTTTATTAGCTGGATTAACAAAAAACTTTGCTACAAGTTTACGATTTTTCAAATGACAACCCGTTTAATCCTTTTGGAACAAAAACAGATTTAATTTTTATCATTGCTAACGGTCAGAGCAAAACTTTCATATGGTACAGGTCAAAACTCTTACCGAGAACCGACTTCCTAAACTTTACGCCGGGAGTATTGATTGCTGTAAACAATGAATAAAAATATTATTACAACGTTATTACAATCCCGGGCTGTTTGCTATGGTAATCTACCCAATTTCGTAAATAAGTGGCAAGTCTGGCGTAACTTACTTGTAAATATGATATTATTAGATGAATTATTCTTGTAAGAATAAGTGAACTCCATGTATCTTGTTCCAAAGTGTATTTTGTTTAATGTATTTAAAATGATTGTTCATGTAAACACTATGTACTTTGAGCCACATGTGCTAGCTCTTATGTCTGTCAATAATAATAATCATAAATAACAAAAAATACACCGGAAACAACTTACCCAACACCCTCAGTTCAAAATCCGTTTAGTAACATAAAAGCGAGTGAGTATGAATTTTGACTGTTTTAAAAAATAGTAAATTTACAGTAATTAACTTTTAGTGGTGAGGGGGGTGGGGGGGGGGGGGGAACAAGCGTCTATTATACTGCTAGTAGGACGCCCGTAATTTTTTTTGTCATCATATTTTTGTAAAGTTTGTATTGTGCCTTTGACTTTATGGTGAAAATATCCTGAAATAATGTTGTATTCCACTTTGAAAATCATGAAAAGAATCGTGAAATTACGGTATTTTAACCGTCATGCTATGTAACTTTACAGTGATTCTAACATTGCAACTGTTGCACATATGCGATGTCATAACTGCACTTCTTCCAAGCTAATAGTCTCTGGTTACACCGATGCAAAGGACTTATGACAGTGCACAACTCGATAACCCTTGATATATGAGGAATAAGGCTTGAAAAGTCTTCTAATCATCGTTTTAACATTTAAGTGCCCAAGCTAAAAAAAACTTCCGTTAGTCCCAAGGGGGGGGGGGGTTCCTAGGACGCAACCCATAACCACCTTCCCGTGGGAGTTTGATCATGACAAACACAAATAGGGAGGGGGTCCGTAAGAACCACATACCCACATAAAAAGGAAAATCCGACCCTTTGACCTATGGACCTATGGCCATTGAAATTGTCACTCTTCGACAAGAGTGGTTCGCACATTTCCAATCCTCAGCATACTCCAATATAAGGTTTTGGACCAAATAATTCATTATATCTACTCATAGACAACCAATTAAAATAACATTGCAAAATACAGCCAAATTTTATACCACTTTGTATTTTGCTCCGATTTCAAAATCGCCCTTTTTTCCCATAGACTTCCACAGTTAAAGTCCGGCAGACATAATTAAAATTGATGCTATCAGCATATAAAAGGTTATTTGATTTAAGTATATTAATTATTAATGAATTACCTCCTAAGGTATATATAAAAAAAGTTCAATAAATAAAAAAAGATTTTATTACTTTTAATTTTTTAATAGTAAAATATCTTGATTTTTTTCACTTCCGTTAGTGCTCGGGGGAAGGGGGGGGTTTCCTAGGGACCCCAACCCTAATTATTCTATGAAGTCCGTGGGCTGATTTTAAATTTTTTTGTATCAGGAGAAGCGTTTTCATAAATCATCCAATTAGCAAAAGAGCTCCTTGAAAATTTGATTGCGTAAAACCGAGAAATCGCAAAAATCAAATGTTGGGTACTATGGACCCCCCCCCCCGGGCACTTAAGTGTTAAGAAAGTCACTTTAGTGAAGAACAAAATGGAGTCCGCCGGGTCGATCTTACACAAATGGGCGTATTTACTTTTGAGATATCATCAACAAATTAAGCTCCTAGAGCACTAAGCTGCTTTCGTACTTTCATAGTTCACCCATATCGTGTGAGAGAGTTTTGAACAAAAAAAATAGCGATTGTTGTTACTGACATAGGCCAGCCATAACTACAACGAGTTTTGAGCCAATACCAAAATAATAGCTACGTTTTTTTTCAGACGAAATTGTTAACAGCAAGCACAACACGGACACGATACTCCCTAACGCCGAGTCCTCAGCTTAAAATAAATTTCAACATTTTGCTCAAAATTATCTGGCATCGTTGTTGTTCTATTAATAGGCTCGATCAGATTGCAAAAATATCAAAAAAAATCCGAAAAAAGAAAAATCCATTGCTGGAATCTTTGCCATAGATATATAGGCTACATTTTTTGCCTTTTATAAGAAAGAGGCGCCCTCTATCAAGCAACATTCTCCATATAAGACGTGTCAGGCTGTAAAAAATTTTCACAGCATGTAGTCATTTGGAAAAACCTTCCAAATTGTTTTCAAACTTGTGTCACCGTTTGATATTTTCTTTTATGCTGGTTTTAATAACAGAATAAATGAGACTTTCAAACAGCTATGTTCTATATATAATCTCCTTGTTAAGAGTACGTTGAATAAATAGATATATATCTGCCCTGTCACTACCCTGCTTGTTCACTTTGATTATATTAAATGCAATAGACTCCTGAGTAGTATAATACTGCAAATAGACACCCATAGAGCGATTTCTCAACAAAAATGACAAGAAAATGTATAATGGCAAATGGCGGAATTCTTTCAGTTAGCTTAAAACAGTCCTTCTAAGTCCGTCCCGGTGCCAGCTTACCAATAGCTCGCAGATTCAACTACGAATTTAAATCATGTGAGACAGTAAGGCACTGTTGTTCATTTAGGCAAACCAGACACGTTGTATGCTCTTACTTACAAACCAGTGTGAAATGTACACACATCACATTGCGCTCAAAGGTCTTTTGCACAAAAAAGTTAGACCAAGTTTAAAGTTAAACCCCGGACAAAAAAGTCAAAATTAGTTTTGTCTAAATCGCAGTATCGCATTTTTCTTCCTAAAGAAACTAGCCATTTCAAGATTAAATTACAATTTCAAAATAAATACAACAAACTCATGTCAAAAAGGCAAGATTTCTTTGAGATTAACTAAACTTAATTAAGGTCCATGCCGATCGCTAATAGCCTCGTCCCCAGAAGCCCAGATTTGACCGGAAAGTGGTCGAAATTTTGGTATCAGAAGAAAGCTACTATTTTCTTCTCATTTAGACCCTGTGAATCTTAGGGCTAGATGATGGTTCTGGTTGGAGTTATGATCGAAGTGGTACTTCCATTTTGGTCGACCCAATATAGTTTTACACAGTAACTCTATATGGATGGGGCTCACAAAAATCACTTTCTAGCTGTCACATCAAAACGGATTGAAATATCGTCGCGAAACTTTACAGATGGGGTTTTTGGGTGAAGGCCATTC
>JAMKCH010004594.1:0-58485 GCA_023653785.1 Ophioderma brevispina
ATTTGCATAAGGTGTTGATGGAAGTTTCTAATTTTTGCAGGAAAAGAAGATAACTGACTATGCTACATGCTGACAACAAAATTTCCACGGTTGAGTGATCCCAAAGAGGGCGCAAGTCCTGATAATCACAGCACAATTTTTTTGAGACACCCTGTAGAGATCATTTTGTCCACTGTTGTAGTCTGTTGATCTCTGTTGTCTGTTGTGCAAAAGGTTAACATTTGCCTATAATATCTGCATACTTCAATGGATTTAAACCAAACTTGAGTCATAGGTGTAACGTGGGACCCCTCATTCGTTGTTTGATGAAGTCAAAGGTCACATACCAAGGTCAAAGGTCATGTGAGGTCAAGTTGTAAGATAGGTTTAAAATGTATAATTGACCTCAATTGAAAAGTTGAAGTTCAATTGGAACCAGCTCGGTTATGGATTTCCACGCAACATCCTATTTGTTATGAGATCAAAGAGTACGTCAGGGTCAAAGGTCGTATGAAGCTATAATCCCAAACCGCGACGGCAGGCGACACTAGCGGTCCGAGGACCGCGCTATTTTAATGAGACGTATATAGGCTGTCACATTAGTTGGTATTTGCTAAACCGGATAAATACGTCTTACTGACAGATATTTAAGGGAAATGTTCAAGAACAAAATGTCCGTGATTTTAGGTCAGAGGTCACATACCAAGGTTAAAGGTCATGTGAGGTCAGATTGTTCTGATTTGTGAAAAAGGGTTAACATTTGCCTGTAATGGACATGCATACTTCAATGGATTTAAACCAAACTTGAGTCATAGGTGCAACGCGGGATCCCTCATTGTGATGAGGTCAATCGGTACCAGGTCAAAAAGTTCAGGTGAGGGTCAAGTTTAAGATGGATATTGATACAACCCTCATGTGGCTATGAGGTCAATGGTCACATGTCAAGTTCAAAGGTCGTATGAGGCCTATCAATCACAAAAACCGCGACGGCAGCGGACACTTATAGCGGTCGAGAATGCGTGTGCAAACAAAGGGGGAACCTGAACATTTGGTATGGAAAATTTAAAGTCTGCCTCAGACGAAATTTGAATATTATTTTTTTGTGTAATATGAAAATACGTCACTAGAACTAAGATAGTAACCTAAAATGCACCAATTCGAAATTTGAGATGATTGATTTTCTTTGAGCAGTAAACATTTATGTGTAGTATTACGTCCCATAGGTACTGTGTATAACAAAAAATTCCGGATCCGGAATTTTATAACAAAAGGTGTGATTTTCTATATGAAGGAATTCGATTTAAGCTTAGCAATTCACCACAGTGATTAGTATATGGACCAGCAGTATGTACATGCAAAAAACACGATTTTTGGAAATTGAGGCGCCCTATCAGGAAATCTCTGAGTTCGGCCTTTAAGCTTTTTGCTTAATAAAAAGAGGTAACAAAGTATAAAATTCAAGATAAAGTGTCGTTCCATCAAAGAAAAACTCTTTTTAGGAAAGAAAAAGTCATTAAAACCAAAAGGATGTGGAACACAAAACAGGTATTTTTTTTGTGCAGATTACGCTTTGTTACACTCAATGGACGATATTATTTCAGTAATTTGACAGTCTTCATACTAACATATGAACCTTAACGCATTATTATTCAATACAATTATCCTAGGATTTGTACCAAGAAAAAGCTTTGATGACTTTATTTTCAAAAAGTATTTTTTTAAATATAAAAACAATTTGGGCATACTTATATAATATAGGTAACATGGGATACAGTATCGTTGGCTGTTGTAGTGAGCTTGTACCCATCTGCATTCCGAATTACTGCTGTAGATTCTTCATCTTGACAACCAATGTAATAGGCGGGAACCTTCCCATCCTCGTAACACCAATTCGTCAAAATACTAGTTTCCGGTTCGCACTATTTTTGTTGTACCCAGGAATTCACCTAGTTGGGTAAGTTGCATTTATATTTAAATTTCGTCATGATTGCCGATTACGCTAAGAGATTGCTTCGAAACGCAGCCGTCGGTTGCTCGCTGGTTCCAGTTTCTTTGGCCGCTTGGAACCGGTGTCATTAAATATAGTGTCCGTGTGACTGAGTGTCCTATCAGCCTGAGAGCTAGCAGACATTTGTAACACATCTCGCAAAAGGTTTAAGTGATTAAATATGTATTCTATTACCTCTGCTGCCCATTATTGAAAATGCAGCATTCTGATTGGTCAATTTACTGCCCATTATTCTGCAATAATGGGTCGCCAATTCATTTTCTCATTATATCACGCTGTTTTCGGTAATAGAATAGAAATAAAGGGTTTGCAGTATTATTTATGGGCTCATAATGTATCCTCGGCCGGAAAAAAATAAAATAATGGACTCGGCTGCGCCTTGTCCATTATTTATTTTTTTCCGACCTCGGACACATTATTCGCCCATAAAGGATACTGCATCACCCTTTATTTCTTAAGTAGACAGCTTGACAGTAACCCCAGAAACGTGATTCTTAAGTGCTCCAAATGTGGTATTAAGGAAGTGGGCCCAGACAAAGATTGTACAGGGGTCAAATTTTTAAATTGATCCAATCGTGTTGAAAAGTATGTCACGTTATTGGTCTACCCATAAGGATTCAGAAAAGGTATAGTTTGTACTATCTACAGCCTAAAGTTATAATAGCCTAAGAGTTATAGGCTAAAAACAGAAAAAATCAATAAAAACGGTCAATTTCAGTTGCACAGGGGTCAAATTTTAAAGTTGCTCCGATTTGGATACAAAATGGTGCAAATTATTATCGGAGCTAATAGGATTAAAATAAAGAATATAATAGTTTGACTGTCTCAAATGCTTAAATTCCAAAGTAGTGGGGAAATAAGGTCAAGCCCACTGAATGCAATTGACATTGACCTTCTACATCGGAATCTAAGCATCGAACATTGTTCAACTGTTACGATTCAAAGAACGGTCACCGGCGCTTGATTTCGAAGCAACCCCTAATTACTACTGCCAAATATACACTTTTGCTCATTTATGGAAATGACGCGCAATGTATAAGAGTTGCGCGATTTTGAACATGTTTTGTTCTTGCACAATTAGTTCATGAGCGATTAACTTTTTAGAGGCTCACCATGGGGATAGAAAAAAATAGAAAAGTTACCGGACCTGTGTACACAGGAACAGAGGGCCTAATCTCTCTTTCGAAGCGGTTGGGCCAGACTCCCCATATATATATAATGTTGGTGTACGGGATCGCTACACCACCTCTACAACAGCGAGTCTGTTACCTTCCCACGTTGATCATGCCGGTACCCATTTATAATACACCTGTGTAGAGAGGAGTAATTGAGGTAATTCACCCTACTTAATAGCGAAACACTTGGCAAAAACGAGGCTCTAACCCGGGGCTCGACCTCACAACCTTTGGCATGTGTGTTCGTTGCGCTTTATGTCCACTGGACCGCATGTGCCTTTTTAACCCCTCAGATAGAAAAAAAAATCAATTCTATAAACGTTTTGCAAACGTTTTGATTTGCACAGGTTTGCATGATTTGTAGTTAAAGTTTTTAGTATACAAGTTTGACCTATTGATCCAAAATTGTTAAGTATTTTATTTTGTTTAACATGTTTGTGTTGTTTTTGTTCACTTTGTGTAATCTATTCCCCAATATAAGAAGCAAATTTGCAGAGGTTGATCAACGTCAGGCGTGGATGGGCAATCCGGTTGTAATAAAAACATTTTGTTTAGAATTTATATACTTCACTGCCATGATAAATTCTAAGCTCATTTTCACCGGGGTCGAACTATTTGTTGTTTTTCACTGACGGGATGAGCTGACATTTCTTTGTCGTATCAGGCATACAAATATCATTTGTATCATCTTCAAACACAATGTCTTGTGCATAAGAAATTTGAATTCCTTCAGTTTTATTTCTTTTGAGATGGGGTCTAGTTTACATATATTACTCCATTTTGGAAAGACAATGACCTGATATGAAGGATGACGCCCCGTAATAGTTTTTCATGAGACCGGATGAATTTGACACGTTCCGCATCATAAAGCGACACGCTTGGTTACCTTCTGCTGCTTTCCACAATTTCACTTACACATAAATTCCCTACATAAATTAATTTTATGTAAAATATAATACGGCTTCGATGAATAACTGAAATGTCCATATTCCCAACGTCTTTTTTCGGAAAATGACTGCCAACCTGACGATCACCCGCAAAAACTGGAGGTAGCGTTATTTTTCTTGTAGATTGTAGGGGCAACCCCCCAAAAAAGGCAGGGTCCCCGATCTTGATTTTTGAAAAGTGAAAAAAAATGGGCGTCAAGGGACGTGTGAGATATATACACCCCTCCCCAAGAACATGCCGGTTTGAAGATTTTATTGTGGCATTATATAATTAGCAATATATTCAATGGCATTGTTGTTGGCGGACCTCATTAGTTTTCATGTTATGGAGAGCATGAACACTAAATGGGAATTGCCAAAAACAACAACCTCCTATTACAAACATTAACCACACCGACAGAGTTTACCTGCTCATGATATACATAAGCGCGGTCAATAGCTGGATCCTGAGGTTTCATCGACTATTGGATTGAGGTGATTAATTAGGTAAAAAGTCAATTTTCGGCTAGTGGATGAAACTTTCTACCTGTTCTTCAAGGGGGCGCCAACTTGAGGAGGGAAGGAAAAATGCCCCCCTCCCCAGTTCTCTCGTCTCCCCACCCCCCCCCCCCCGCCGAAAAGTGAAAAAATGACGGTTTTTGCAAAATCGGCGATTTGGGGCCACTGTCGCTATTTTTGATATTCCCCTCAAGAATTGTCACTTTCTTCCCCCCCCCCAAAAGTAACTCGCCCCCCCCCCCCCCCCCCCGTTCCCCATCCGAAAAAGATGTCTGGCGCCGCCACTGGTAATCTTACCGTTTGTTAAGTTCTCATATTTGGAGTTTTGGCTTCCTCAGCAAGTGCCCATCAGCCTTCATCAGAGACAGAGTACAAGAATTATCATCTGGTGGGGATGAATTCGAAAATCACATGGTAAATTTTAAAACTAAATTCCACAGTGAGGTATTAAATATATTCAAGGTCAAAGAGAATATTCACCACTTTTTATTGAACATAAACAATTGATCCAGCAGTTTCTAAACCTGACAACTGGAAGTTTGAGCTGTACCAAAAAAACCTGAAACAACCCTTGCTCCCCGTATTCAAGTGACTGTCTGGCTAAATCTTTATAAATTAAGATGAGCCATTGGTGTTGTCTTTCAGAGTCTTCCTGGTGAGAAGACTGTTTATAATCCAAGTCTTAGCACTTATTGCAAACACATCGGCATAAGCTAATAGGTATTTTTTGTATTTTCATAAAGGGCTGCCTCATGTAGTCGCTTGTAGCTTATGAGGGCAAAGGTCTATCGAGGCAGCACTTACAGCTTAATAACAAATCCATGGTAACATCTTGCCGTTTATATATTCATTTGAGTCATAAATGGTAATTGAAATTGGTGCAATGGGTCTAAACTTTGCTTATCCAGATAGCATAACCGATGAAATTTCGAATTTTTCTCGATAACAAGTGTATTTTTAGATAAAAACACCTTGCGATACATGATAACGATTTTAAAACACCAAACTTACTCCAAATTTTATGGTGAAATATACTTGTTTGTAGAGGTCCTCCTGATATCCAAGAAATCCCAATTTTAGAAATCGTCATTGGTTTTAGACACGTAAACGCGAAATCGTGAGGAAAAATTATGATTTTTTAAAATGTTATAAATAATATTTTTCTTATTCAAACCCGATGAAGCCCTGAAGAATCCACGCCACTGGTAAGGGTTATTGTCTGAATTTGTATTCTGAGTAACGACGAGGACAAGGTCATATATGGGTCATATGAATAAACTATCATGACCAACCCACATCGAAGCCTCTAAATTGGTTTTGGTTGTATTGTATCTATTTGATTTGTTTGGGTGATTTGCTATATTGAAGGTAGCTTGGCCGCCTCGTCTGGCTATGTCCTTCCCTCGACTGATTATAGTGCGTTCGAAAAAAAGAAACGTTTGTATCCGCAAGACAAGAGCGAAGTTTGATTCTTCTAACCTTAAAAGAATACATATGTTAATGGAATATTTTGTTTTTGTATTCCTTTATATCAGAGTCCGCCATTTATCTGGTTTCCTTGTTTAATGATTCGTCGAGATTTAGAAGTAATCGGGCAGAATACGTTGACGATGAAATTGGACAGCTAAATAGCCCCCAAACAAAGACACGGAAGATCCAGCGTTATACATTGCAACGACCGCCTATTAGAATTATATTTTATTTATATAATTTATTTCTGACATTATCTCTTTCTTTGATAGCATGAATACTGTCCCTAGTAATATCCTTCGAGGTTTGAATATTCTTAATGTTATTGTTTTAATATTCCTCAATCGTCGTCTCGACGATTGTCAATCATCATTTTTACTTGTATTGTAGTGGGGACCTGTAGTGCACAGATCTCATTTTAGTGTGCACATCTGGATAAAACTCTGAATTTTTTATACACGAATACTTTATTTCTGATTATAAAGAAATTGTGGAAGCACTTGTCAACCCCCCTTTCATGCACCCAGCTTGGAGTTCAAGGTTACAAAAATTCTACTAAAAATTTAAAATGTTTCGATTGTGTTGAAAAGCACACCATGAATTTTGTCCACTGTTTGCAAGGATTACAAAACGGTATAGTTTATACTACTTGCCTATAGTTTTGGAATTAGAGGGTAAAAACGTGTAGAAATTGTGAAAAAAGTCATTTTGGTTTGTACAGGGGTCAAAAAATTCAAGTTGCTCCAATTTTTGTAAAACTTGTTCAAGTTGTTGGTTCAGCTCATAGAATGAAATATAGGAATAGTTTTTGACTGTCTTAAGTGTTTGGTTATTAACCATAAGGCTAATAAAGTCAACAGCTATTGGCAAGCTTATTAGATTCTATTACCTGTGACTTTTTGTTGGATAATACGTGAAAAAACTACGCATAACAGAATAGGGCAAACTATTCCCTTATTTCAATCCTTTAGCTTGGGGAAAACAATTTGCAATTTGTGGATCACATCGCAATGATTGCCCTATACCTTTCGCCACCGGTGGACCATAGACTTCACGTACAAACGCCACCCAACCCCTCAACAGTGAGCTGACTGGCTCCACCGTCTAAACATATTTAGCTGCTGCCTTATACCCAGAATAAACAATTTGCACCACATATTACCTGAATCAAAGCAACTTTTAGCTTTTTGACCCAAGGATACACCAAATTTTGACTTTTTCACATTTTTACAGTTTTTAACCACCCATAACTCCGAAACTATAGGCCAAGACAGTGGAAACTATACCTTTTTGGAATCCTTGGTACCAGACAAACATCATGGTGTACTTTCAACACAATCGGAATATTTTAACAATTTTGACCCCTGTATGCCTTGAAACCTAAGCTGGGGTCCATAAGGGGGGGTTGGCAATGCTCCATCAATTTTATGGATTATCACTGCCTAAAGTACTTGTGTAAATCACATTTTATCCGAAGCGCACCTCTTTTACTACCTACAGTCCCCTGCTATTTGATTATTTTTGGAAAGCTAAGAGGCATTGCTGGAGAAGGTTTTGGCATGTTGGTCACATATTACGGTGACCGGTTCGCCAAAAAATAGGCGATTTTAATTAATAAATAAATATCGTACTCCCGGTATTTTGTTTTCTGTGGAGGAGACCTGGTCTACCAAAGCTAATACCATCTTAGTGTTCCGAGTGATTTGCTTCGATTTAATTGATGACCTGACGAAATAATTTATATAAATGAAGACATGCATAAGTAAGCGCCTTCTTTTTTCATTAATGATGCCAGTGGCTTAACGGGTGCGTCGATTCCAGAGGGGGCAAATCCCAAGTCGTCCATGTCGGGGGGGGGTTCCGGGGGTGGGGGGGGGGGGGGGGTCTTAAGTGGTCCCAGTGATTTGCTTCAATTATGTTCTTAACTTGACTAAATGCGCGTAACCCGCACAAATTGCAAATTGTTGCAATAACTTTGCGCACATTTAGCTGAAATTTGGTCGAAAATACATATTTTGAGATCCATATCGTCGTCCCGAGGTTTCGGGCCGAGGAGGAAACTTCGAACCCCCCCCCCCCCGGTCCGGTCCGTCCACTTGTGTTCAAATTAAATTGATCAGTTACCAGTTCTCCTCAAAACCCATGGCGGTCTATAACTTTCTCATCAACCAATAATTCCATCACCTGCGTCCCTTGTGTACCATTTGTGATGAACACACTTTACGAGATGTCATAAAATGGTGCTACATTTTTTTTAAACATCATTGAATGTTTTAAGTTTCAACTTTCATTTTAATAGCGATAAAATTTTTATATATGGTAAAGCAATTGAAATAATTATAACCCGGGTTTCTCACAAAAAAGAGACCCCTCGAAGCGCCCTTTATTTCACGAAAAATTAAACCATACAAATTAATACACATCTGGAAACCAGAAACAAAAGAATGTGTTGAGAATGTGTATTGTCAAAAGAAACCTAAAACATACAATCCTGTGAATAAAATGAGATAAGTGGTACTATTTTCAATCGATCATAACTCGGTCAATATGTTTTCCTTTTGGAAGGATTTTCGTGGTCGGAACCTAACAACGAAATGCCCTTTTAATTTGTATGGTTTACTTTGTTCTTTTCTTGAATAGAACGGGCGCTTTGAGGGTTCTCTTTTTTGAGACCCGTAAACTTATATAAAATTAATTTAGGTGCTAGGTTTTTTAATATGAAAAACATCTTTGTTTTTAGAGGGTTTCATTTGTATTTACTCGACCTTTGAGAGCGTAACGTCAAGGTTTACTTCTATTTAGCATCATACACATATTAGTTATAGCCCACTGATTTGAAAATGAAAACCATTGTTGTCCAAGATTAATAATATAACATCAGTACCAGAGTTAATAGTATATATATAATATATATATATATATTATATATATATATATTATATATATATAATATATATATATATATATTATATATATATATATATATATATTATATATATATATATATATATATATCTAATTACGATTTGTAACTGACCTTCACCCTTCCTTCATTCCCAGCCCGGAGGTAGGGGGATGCATTTTTCCCCCCTCTCTCTGCCTGCATTATTTTTTGACGTGTTTGTTTACATTCTGTTTTATTCCTTGTTCACTAGATATCCTTGAGAAAAGCTTATTCACAAATTTTGAGTTGATCCCGATCTTGCGGTTTTGTTTGATCAAATTGCTTGTTTTCCCAAGGTTCATAAGGCTGTACTGTAATCTCTGTCTGTTACGGACAAAAACTACAAAATTGGCATTTTCTCCCTTACAGATACGGTACACGTGGATTACTAAGGCTAACGGTTTAGATGATATAAACAATCTCAACTTTTTTTAGGTAAGTCGGGGGGACGAGGTTTGTGGATCATACGAAATGCCCTTTTAAGAACTTCATTTTTATTTACTTTTTGAAAAAAAATGTTAATAAAACAGACGAAAGATAAAAAAGGGGCATTTCGTGATCTACATCCTTGCCAGACCTTACCTAAAAAAGTTTAGATTTTTATGTCATCTGAACCATTGTATAAATTGGCCATTGGCCAGAAATTACAGAACACATTGGCTGCCGTTGGCACTGTTATACAACGATTGCTCCCAACAGTATCAGGACTAACTTAAATATGGAAGTAACATTTTCGAAATATGTATTCGCTTCGAATGTAAATGAGAATGTTTAGCCTGAGATATAATTTTTTGAAAGCTCTTCAAAATTTTTTGTTTTAAAATGTTAATAATAAAACAGGCGAAAGAGAAGGCCCGTGAAAGGCAATTCCGAGTTTATCGTCACTCTTTTTTCCCTTTCCCACAAAAATCCAAAATTTAATTTCTTTCATTTTTTTCATTTATTTCATCAGATTTCATTATTGACCTAAAATGTGTCAATAGAGAGAAACTCCAATATTCGACAGCTGGCAACACATGATTAGTGTGTGAAAGTACCGCATGGTTAATGTTGCTTGTTAATAATTTTTTTAATATGTAGATTTACACATTTTTAGGAATTCAGATGAGCAAATATACTTAATTCATTATAATAATATATAATTAAAATAATAATCTCATCTACAGGTTGATTTTTACATAATGACAAACAAATTGAATTTCTTAAACCGTGTTTATTTGTAAAACAATTCATCAACCACACGCTAGCTGTTACAATCTTTGGTGCCAGTTGTTTGTTAAAACAAGCTCTAAAGCAAATATACCTGGCTGGGACTAGGGAGGATGGGGAGGGTTGGCATTATTTTCCTAATTTGAATAAACATAATATGTTTATGATATTTTGGAAAATGGCTACTCTTAATTTGCAAATATGCTCCCTTTAACATCAACGCAACTACCCCATGCAACTTGCAACCAAGCCTGCTGAGCAGAACGATCGCTTATTGCACTGTTTTAAAGAGTACAAGTTTTCCGAATTTACAGCCACCAAATATGACTGAAAATTTGACATTCTTCTGACTTTCAAAACACAGATTTAGCTTAATCTAGCTATCGATGATATCTTTACTTGCCACTGTGATGGAAATCTTGTCACAACTCGGTTATATAACATTGCAAATCGGTCCAAACAAGAGCCATAATCCTGCTCCGACCATTCACTTTTTACCACACGCAGCATGCCACACACTGAAAACCCTGACATCCTTCAAGCGGGGGAGGGGTAGGACACGACCTGCTTGATTTGGGCATTGGGGATTTCCAAATGGTAATTTGGGGAACTTCTACATACATTTACTATGGCTGTCTCAGTTCATTACAAAATCTTCTCCTAAACCCTATTCAATATATCTTAGTAATATCATGATAATTAAGGAATAAATTATTGACTTCAAAATCCGTCGGGGACGGTTAGTGGATTAACCCGGGCCCGCTGCAAAATAGTGTAATTTCCAATAACGGTCATTTAGATTTAAATATTCGTGGCCAGGCCTAGACTTTAGTCAAGTCTGAGTGTAACTGTCCGATACGCGTAATAGCGCCCTCCTACCGTTAAGTCTTTGAAAGGACTAGCACTCAAGTCGCGCCGGATGTTGATGCCGATTTGAATACAGTCTGTTGCTGTTAAGATGGCATGTCCTACCAAGTATCATTGACGTTTGGTTTTAGTGAGTTTTACGGCGGTCCGGTAAGTACAGTAATCCTGTTTCAAAAATTGAAAGTCTGGGTTATTAATTCAAAATTGGGGATATTTTCTCAGAATTTAGAGAAATTATATCAAAGTCTGATTTATTAAAGGAGGATGGCCCGATTTAAGTACATGAAATTTTCATCTTGATAGATTGGCCTTCACCCCAAAACTCCATCTGTAAAGTTCCGCGTCGATATTTCAATCCATTTTGATGTGAGACCTAAAACGTGATTTTATAAGCCCCATAGAGTACTGTGTAAAATTAATATTGGTCGACCAAAAAGGGGCACATTTTCACTCATAACTTCCAAACCAAACATCCTTTTAACAAACCAAGATTTCACAGGGTAAATGACAAAAATAGTAGCTTTCTTCTGATACCAAAATTTTGGCCACTTCCGGTAAAATCTGGGGTTCTGGGGACGAGGCTATTAGCGATCGGGCCATAGACCTTTAACTCAAAGTTCGAGATATTTTCTCAGTGTTTTGAGAAATTATCTCAAAGCCTGAGTTATTAATTCAAAATTGGAGATATTTTCTTAGACTTTAGAGAAATTATCTCAAAGTCTGATTTATTAACTCAAACTTCGAGATATTTTCTCAGAATTTAGAGCTTGTGTGTTTCCAAATATTGTGCAAGTTAAAGATTGCATCATAGGTAGTTTCCAATGATGTCATCAAAGATTACATCATAAGATGATATCATCACTGTGTGATCCAAATGGCTAATGTAAGCTGATGTGTAGCATATTTTTAGATAATGGGGAAATCTGGCTGTGAAGTATTAAGGACAGATTGCAAGTTTAAAGATTGCCAGTATCCAGTAGTTAATTTTGTAGATGACATTGTGATCTTTGCTGAGAAGCCTGATGATCTGGGCCCGTTTCGCAAAGACTTACGATCGATTGTAATCAAGCGTAACTCGGTTAAGCGTAAGTTTGAACTTACAATCAAGTTCAAACTTACGCTTGATCGAGTTAACGCTCAATAAATCAAACTTACAATTGATCGTAAGTCTTTGTGAAACGGGCCTCTGGAATCCATGTTACAAGACCTAAACAACGGGAGCAACCAGGTGGGGTTGAAGATCAACATGAGCAAGACGAAAACCTTGTTCAACAACTTTGTCATCAAGAAACAAATCTGCATCCACCAAACAGCACTGGAAGAGGTAGAAGAATATGCCTACTTGGGTCAAGTAGTGAAATGAACCACAACCACTTTGACGAAGTTAGGACGGAGTGCTTTTGGAAAGTTAAATGAGCTGATGCGGAGCAACATGCCACTGTGTCTTTAGGAAAGTCTATAACCAATGTGCCCTTCCGGCCATGACGTACGGCTCTGAAACTTGGGTTATGACTCAGAAAATGGAACAGAAGTTGAAGATGGCTCAGCACAGTATGGAAACGAGCATGCTTGGAATCACTAAAAGAGATCGAAAAACAACTGAGTGGATCAGAAGCATGATACATGTCACCGACGCCATCCAGACTGTGAAACAAAAGAAGTGGGCCTGGGCTGGTCACCTAGCTAGAACATCAGATGGACGGTGGACCAAGCTGGTTACCGAATGGATACCAAGAAATGGCACTAGGCACCCAGGAAGACAGAAAGTTAGGTGGAGAGATGAAATTACAAAATTTCTTGGTGTGACCTGGATGAGAAAGACATGGGATAGATCAGAGTGGCGTCACCTTGGAGAGGCCTTCAGAGGTCTTCAAGAGACCCTTATAGATAGAACCTTGTTGTCTTGAACTGCTAGACCATATTATCTTCAGGACTACTCCGAAATAGGAAAATAGTTACTGAAGAAGATCCTCGTGGATTTTTATTGCGGAATGTTGACGGTGCATGTTATTTTTGGAGCTTACGCTGTGAGGACACATCAATGTTGAACTTCAATGCTACTGTCATTGTGAACTTGAATCACATCACAGCAAACAGAAGTATTCTTTTATAAAGAACATTTGTTACGCTTGTTATTACCATTGTAATTTGTTTTGGACATTCCAAAATTTTGAACCGATCATTTAAATCAAACAAAAGTAAAATAAAGTAATATAAAAATGCAGATCAATTGTGTACAAGGCTCATTTGTTAGTGTTAAAAGAGTATTTCTAACCTTCGCGTGCAAGAGATGCCGTAACAGAAATTGGGGGCTCTTATTGTTCAGAATTGAAAGTGTGGTATTAAAAATTGTGTACACACTTTGATTTTGTCTAAACCTACACCAACTTAGTCATCTGGCCATGATGATTAAAGAAAGGTATAGTTTACGATATATACGGTCATTAGTTTCAGGTTTATAGGCTCATAACGGTTCAGGGTCATCCTGTAGTAATTCTTTCAGAGTGCTCCGATTTTGATGAAACTAGTTTCAAATTGTTTGTCTGGTCATATCCTACAACAAAAAAATCCATATTTGCTCTGCATTTCACATTTTAGTATGTAAATTAGATAGTAAGTATTAATTACCCCATAAGATATGTAGACCATAGTTAAATTTTGACCTCTAATTACATGACCAAATAGTGAAATGAGTGCAAGTATTATATTCCGTGGTCCTTTTGGACTATATGAAGAATTCGGGACCATTACGAAAAGAATCGGAGCGTTCTGAAAATATTACCCAGGATGACCTTGAACTTTTATTGCTCTATAACTATTTAACTATAACGCACAGATAGGGCAAACTATGCTTTTTTAATTCTTCGGACATGGCCAGCATGTTGGTATAGATTTCAGTACAATCATACCTACTTTATAATTTCCCCCTGTACAAACTTCAAACCTTGCCTCCCTGCAAATACATGTTCCCCACTTTTACTTCTAGACTTTTGATATGTTAGTCTCTCATCATTCTAAGTATAACAACACAAAATTGTTTCTGTTGCAATTATTTTTAGGTCAAACCATTATTTTATTTCAATTTCTTCCACTACTATACAACCACTAAGCTTGATTCTCCAATTGTAATTTTAAAAATGTTTTTCTCTAATGAAAATTATGAACTTACTACTATTATTTGGGTATTAGTGTTGCACTTGTAATGAGATACAATCTCAGACCTAGAATAGAATTATGGCCAAAAAGCATTTTCTTTTATTTTAGTTTTTGCCAAGACTGGACTGGGAGTTCGATTACAATGGTTGCAAATAGATTAGTGATGAGTAACAAATCATACGAATGGGAGAGTTATAGGTAAGATTTTCGACAAAGACATGTAGAATTACACTACGGTGAACAAGAGGTATTTGAAAAGGGTGAAAGGCAAGTTAATTGAAGGAATTACTTTTTCTACTTGAGGTCATTTTCAGTGAAAATGATCAGTTTAGCTCAGTTTTAAGAAACCAAGTTGCTATAAACATCCATTGTTTTCCAAATCATCCGTGGTAATGATTTTCCTGATCTTCTCATGTAATAAGAAAAATTTGAACTTTGTTCTGACATCAAAATCTCAGTTTTGATCGAGTAAGAGGCACCCACCTTTAATGATGTCATACTCATTTGCATAAATGATACATTACAAAGGCTAATAAAAATGGCACCATCTAATTTTTGATAAAGTGGCTAATGTATATTGAAATCAAAACAAATTAGAAAATAAACACGAGAAGCCCGCGGGAACCATTTTCTTACATATGGCACTGAACTACACATGAAAACACTTTATGGCAATGGTAATTCAACTGAGTGATGACCAGTGTTAAATTTTCCATGCACGGATACGTAAACGGACATTTTTAAGAGAACGATTCACTGTATGATATGAGCAGCTGTAGGCCTACTAATTCTAGTTGTTCAAATCATAAAATCATAGAGTGAATCGTGAATTGTCCTCTAAAAAACACCTGTACGTATCGCTCGACTAAACGAACACTACGTGACATTTAACACTGGTTGTCACTGCGTCTAATTAGTATATATATACTTATATCATGGCCGGATTCATCCAGATCTTGGACAACAGCAAACTCGTTAGCCTATTGCAATTGTGCAAGCACATGCCAATTGCCACTGTACTACATCATATCATTTAATAATTTGAAGCAACAATGGATTCAATACATGACGTCTTCAAACAGCTGACCGGACAACCAGATGTATTCAGGGATTTAGTGCAAGAAATCGTGAATCATGGTACCGCTGAACAGTTGACAGACTTCTATGACGGCCAGGCAGAAACCTATCAACAGGTAGAAATTAAATCGTGCCCAAATCATTGTCATGTATCATAAGCAGTTAAATTATTTCATAGGGCAGCTATTCACTATTTTTTATTCAATGCATGGCCGACTGATAATTTCATTACTACCTTTAAAGGTCCCAGGAAATGCAAATAGAATTGATGTGGTTTGTGTCAAGTCTACAAGGAGGGACCAGGAAGCATTCAATATTTGGGTTGGTGATGACATCATTAGTGAAACTATTGATTTGTCAGAGAGCAATAGAAAATTCCAGGTGACTGGTGTGAATCTATTCATGACACTGACTGAAAATCAATAGTTTCACAAATGATGTCACTGGTAGTGTATTTTTTTTTCTGGCCCTGTTTATTGGAATGGAATCTCCTGTAAAGATTTGTAGTAGGTTTATCATCTCATTTCCTGGGACCTTTAAGTCTAAAATATAGTGTTTTTGCCTGAAGTGGAAATCGAAACAACGATCTTTGGATTGCAAGGTGAGCGCTTATAGACCGTCACGCAATCCAAGAAGGCAAAAGACCGTTCTTTTGATAAATTACAGAATAAAGCGCACCCATATTCATGAATACCGCCGCTGACTTTTTAATGCTGAGATATAACCAAAATGTGTTTCCGCACAGAAATTGTATGTTTACGTCGTAAAATTTACCCGAGTCGCACTAGGAACATCAGCATGGCGAATTGTCTCCTACCGACGCGTATGTGTTGGTTCACTGATCTCTATAAAATGGATTGGTTACACAACCGTAACTGTATATTAGATAGTGAAGCAACCGGCGGACATCTTGGTATACCCAACACAATAGCATTTCAGAGACACCTGTGTAACAGATGTTGTATTTCGGGTGCCCGTTTTAGGGAGAGTGTCTTTTCACACTAGGAAAATTAGCAGGGGACTGTAGTGAAAGAGTGTGCGCTTCCGGATAAAATTGTGAATTTGTGCACACAAGTACTTTATAGGCATTGATAATCCATAAAATTTATAGAAGCACTTGCCAACCCCCCTTAATGGACCCCAACTTAGGTTTCAAGGTTATGCAGGGGTCAAAATGTTAAAATGTTCCGATTGTGTTGAAAGTGTACCATGATGTTTGTCTGGTTACAAGGATTCCAAAAAAGGTATAGTTGACACCATCTATGGCTTATAGTTTTGAGGTTAGGGGGTAAAAATAGTGAAAAAGTCAATTTTGGTGTGTACAAGGGTCAAAAGTTAAGATTCAGGTAATATGTGGTGCAAATTGTTTCCCTAGCTTAAAGCATTGAAATAAGGAATAATTTGCCTTATCTGTTATGCTTAGTTTTCACGTTATCCAACAAAATATGTCACAGGTCAATAGAATCCAATACACCAGCCATGAGTTTCCAATTGTCAAACGCATATTATCTCATACTATAATTCGTACTTTTATCATAATTTCTGGATAATATAACTCCAGATGTTAATTTATAGAATTTAACGAAATTTGAAGACGGCCATATTGGCTGCTATCTTGGAACTAAAGCATGATGATATTAATTATGCTTGACAAGAATTTACGATGCCCTTCAAACAAAATCGCGTGGTTTCGTGCCGTGCACACAATTATTATATGTTGTCAAACTGTCAATTTATTCACAACTTTGCCAATTTGGTGAAATTTTGGAGAAATTTTGACAGCCATCCTAGATCTGAAGCAAGATAACGCTTGGTAAGAGTTTCTGCTGTCACTTGAAAATACTTGTTTTCCCCCCTCATATTAATTAAAATAAAGGGTGACTGCAGTATTTTTATGGCCGTGATAGTGTGTCCGACGGTCGAAAAAAGAAATAATGGACGAGGCGCCAGCCGAGTCCATTATTTTATTTTTTCCGGCCGAGGATACATTATGAAGCCCTAAATAATACTGCAAACCCTTTATTTCTATTCTATAACCGAAAAAAGCGTGATATAATGAGAAAGTGCATTCGCGACCCATTATTGCAGAATAATGGGCAGTAAACTGACCAATCAGAATGCTGCATTTTCAAGAATGGGCAGCAGAGGTAATAGAATGATTATTTTGAACATGAATATTGCTGGAATGCTGCATGTATTCATTGTTTTAACATCTTGACTGTGCTATAGAATGATAAAAGAAAACTAAACGGTTGATTTGATCGAGTCCTGGTGTATTTCAATTTTGAATTATGACGTCATACTTAATTTGAATGTAAAATTATGAAAACACGCTCGAAAAAAAAAAAAAAATGGCACCATCATTTTTTCGCTCAATCATATCATAATTTAACAAGTTCCCGTAGTCTAGAGAACGGAAAATAAACATTCAAAGCCCCCTGACTCTATTGGAGGCAGATTTTACAAAACACAGGGTGTGGTAAAGACAATAAATTCTGTCTTTTCTTGATTCATCTGCTATTTGTTATTTGTTTATGTCAGATATACAGCTTGAAAGTTTTTTTAAGAGTATGCTCACAATCACCTGGAATCTTAGGATTAAACTCACACAAAAGCTGAGTATCATCAGCACACGAGTGAAAGGTAACATCATGATTCCTAATAATGTCACCGACTGAATGAGTATACATTATGAAACCTTGCGTGCCTACAATATAGCCCTGATGAACAGCAGTTGAAAATATGCTGCTTGGATATTTCATGGTTAATAATCACTTCTGTCAATTATGATGTAAACCAGGCAATAGTAGTGTCTGTAATACCAAAACTGGTTTCAAGCCTTTTAATCAAAATATCATGGTCAATGTTATTCTTGAGAATTTTCCAACGCTGGTTTCAATTTACGCTTTCAATTTTAGAAACAGGATATACTACTTACAAGGACGACGCCGTAGTCCCACGGGGCCCGTTTGGCGGCCATCTTGGATCCAAAGAGATCCGTCATATAAAATGGCTTGATTGAGTTGAAAAGTATCTCAAATGATTCGTCTCATCATAATGAATCATAAAATATATACTTTGGCATATTTGTGATTTTCAGTTGCAGAGATATGGGTGAAATGTGATAAAGGTCATTGCACTTTTGATTCGTCATTGCACAGGGGCCTAACTTTCAAAATGCATGGATCTTGACAAATTTGGTATCAAATTGTAGCTATGAGCGTGAGCAATCCAGAAAAGTATAGTTTGCACTATATCTAGGATGTTTAGTTAGGTGGTAAAATTCGGTGTAAAGTTACTTTTTATCAAATTTGTATTGTTTTTTATGGGAATTAGGGACTACTCATCTCTTTCCTAACCGATAAACCAAAATGGAAGATCTGAAATCATGGAAACTATGCAATAGCTCAATGTTATGAGTGAAACATATGCACCATTTTGGTCGATCAATATTAATTTTACGCAGTAACCTATTGGGAGCCCTTTCAAATGGGTCGAATCTCGGCGAGAAAACTTTACAGATGGGGTTTTGGGGTGGAGGACATTATATCAAGATGAAAAATTTATACGACTTTTTAAAATAGGGTCATTCCCCCTTTCTTTAACAATTTTTTTTGTTTTGCCCTTTAAATCGTACTGGAGTAACTATTTTTCAATTTTTTATTAGAGCATTGTAATGAATTTATATTATCACTTTAATGAGCCAAATTTTATGGAAAAAGTCCTTAGGAAAGTGGTTTCCATTCTTTCGTTTCGCGGCATTTTACAATTCAATAGGTACACAACCGATTCATTTTCCCTGTTGTGTGGTCGTTGATGTACCTCATCCATGACCAGAGTTTGGTAAACAATTCCAATGGCAAAATGGTTTTCAGGAGGGGGGTCCACTTTAGCCCCCCTTATACACTAACGGAGGGCGCAAGACCTTTAGCACTTAGTGTTACTATATAGGCCCACAATGTTGCCATTAGCATTTTGATAGAAGCTTCCCTCCCTAAACGGAGAAGGGTAAGTCTTTGTTAATTTGAGAGCAAAAGGACATTATTCTTAGTAAATAGCATCCTAATTTGGTAGTAATAGCTCTTATAGCTTAAAAAAGTTATGATCAAAACAATTTAAGATGATTTGGGGTTGTTTTTTGTTTTTTTGCTTCGAAAAATATTATTATTTGCGCACCTGTGGTATTTTTTTTTTTATAAAGTATTGAAGTCTATTAAGCAGACTTCCCCCCCACCGGGTGAAGCGAAACCATTTCAGAAAATTCATTGAGGTGGCACACACAGGAGATTTTACCGAAGAAATTAAACTAATTAATAATTCGAACTTATGACGTATTATACCAGCCATGTTGGTGGACACGATAGACGCATTCCCGTACTACATACATTCCCTGTCAATGATCCTGGGCAAATCGCTAAACATGGATCGATTGACAGCTAACAACCACTGCAAGTGACCTAAGGGTGTTTTTTCACTCACTTTGGCTGCCTAAGGGGGGGGGGGGGGTTCCCCTACAGAAACCACTTTCCCGATGGAATTTTCAAATGAACTCATACCACCTTTGAGGGGGCATAAGGACCAGGCCACATGTGCAATAAAAATGAGTTCCGGATTATCGTCTGGAACTTAGGGGCAATAATGTTTTTCTAATGCGTCAAAAACAAATCGCGCAAAAAGTAGTAGGATGTTTCCGCGACCTTGCTTCCACAGCATACACATTGCCAATGATTTGATGTTTATCTCTGCTCTAGAAGGACCAATTTACATAATATAAAACACAAACAGTACCATTTTATACATCTTCTATTTCGTTGGGGCAGTCTATTGCCATAGGTTTGTACAGCAATGGCGCGCAGGCGCAGTCGCTCGATGACGGAAGCGCTTCTTTCCAGTAATTTAAAGGGTTACCTTATTTTTTTCTGATTCATGTAATTAATTTTGGGTTCTGACTCATTAATGAACAACATAAGCAAGAAAAAATATTTCTGGAACCGGGTTTGGCTAATTTTTATTTTTAAAACACACTCCCGTTGGTGCCTAAGGGGGGGGGGTCCTAGGGAGGACCACAAGCTAAGTATCTCATTAACGGGCAAGAAATTTTAGTAATTTTTTTTATGGGAAAGAAGCGCATCGAGAGTACACCAATTACAAAAAATTAGAGTTCCGAAAAACATTTTTCTCGACCGAGTGAGAAATCGCCGAGAAAAACAAAATCTTGGGTACTATGGAACCCCCCCCCCCCTTAGGACTTAAGGTGTTAATGTATTGTAGTCCTGGAAATGAATGCATGGCTTGTCCACCAACAATGTCTGGGGGGCTGACGTCATATTGGAATACGGTCTATACCCAATTCAAAAGTGTTCTGGTTTTCATGAAATTTTCTGTGGAAGGGAGGAGCTTTGATCTCTACTCTGTATGACATTTTCTCTTAGTATAGCCACATTTCAATGGGAACACATTTGTGTAAATGACCGACTCTTGCCATCCTGCTTGGGCTCTTTTAGGATTCCCATATGGCCGACAATGGCTTCAGGGCCGTCGCCATGGTTGGTGTGGGGTGGAACACCCACCCTCAGTGATCCTCAAGAAGGAGAAGAAAGAGGAGCCAGAGCAAAAGGGAGAGAAGAAGAGAAAAGGGCGAAAGAAACAAAAAGAGAACAAAAAGAGAACAGCGTCAGAACACATAAGATTGAACTCACCCAACATACAGTGTTACACATGCTCACGAGTAGAAATCGCTCGCCTGCCACTGCACAAAACGACTTCTTTACACATCATTAGACCATATGGAAAAGCGCGCCACTGCTTAATAATATTAACCTTGGTTGGGTCACACTGTATAGCGCCTATACAAAGCACAAAAGCTTTGCACCTATTCAAATTATCCAATTCATTTCATTCCCATTTTGCTCATAATAATTCATAGACCCTTAGTACAATTTGTGTTGCAATAGATCAAAGTCCATATTAGTAGCGAACCTGTCAGTGGTTTAGTTCTGACATCGTCTTAATGCTACTGACATGCTGATATGCACAAAGCCAAAACCACAACTTCTTCAAACTTTCCCATCATTACATCGTTCCATTATACCGTTTTGCTAGTTTCGCGTTCGTGTTTACATTCAATTAACATGGAACTCGCAACCTCCGTTCACGGCGCTCGAATTTTCCCTGATTGTACATGCACGACCCCGTGCAGTAATTGGTTGGAATAGATCACACGACATGCATTATGCATGGTGCAGGTGGTGTGACGTCGTAATTATCACGACGTGCCTCGTTTTTTTGGTGGTTTGAGATTCTCTTTTGCGTGGGTATGCAAGGAGTAGCGGTGCCCGGCGCAAACCTAGACTCCTTTAGAAATATTGTTGAGTGGTCCGTAAAAAGTGGTGTTCGGTGAACTGGAAGGCTAAATCATGGGCTTAATGCAAAATCCAAATATCGCAATATTTAAAATGGCTTTCCCCTCAAGCCAAATAGTTTTGTTTCAAGTCTAGCCAACGGTAATCATGAATTGTTAATGTTCCAACAGTACTTGTGATCAAAATGGGTAAATTAAATACTAAGAAATCACGAGCGTGGCAGTGGCATGGGCAACGGGAGGGGAGCCATGGGTCATTCCCCCTAGTTTGGCCTTACAGTTTTAGGGGAGTTTTCAGTCGGGGACCTGAAGTGGTCAAGAAAAAAATTGGTAAGGATCGTTCCCCCGAGCACCATAAATAATGGTTAATCGGGCCGTTGGTTGGGCTACGTACCCATTCTTTCATTTGAATTAATTGCTATACTTTACCCTTCAAAATGCCCTTTTTTAATAGCTATCATCCAAGAGCTTCCTGGGTCTACGCCCCGGCAGGGGCTCTGCTCCTGCACCCACCCGTTAAAACATTGGCGCTCGCTATGTGTTGTTCCCCTTCGGCAGTACAAGCTTATATACTGCCCGTCCTCAGTGAGCAAAGTAAGAAACCAGTCTGTTACTATTTACCCCTCAAAAAGTGGTCATCTTGAAAGTTCTGATAACTAAAATCCAACAGTCAAAAGTTTTTCGCTTTGTTACAAGGAACTGTTATTATCAATTCATTTAGAAACCCGTCTTTTCTTTGAATCGGTTACTATTTACACCTCAAAAAGTGGCCATCTTGAGGTTCTTAATAGCTCTAATCCGAGAGCTTCCGGGGGTTTCACCCCTGGACCCCCACCTGGAGCCCCGGCAGGGCCCTAAAGTGGGCCCTGGATCCCACCGATTCAAGCTTTCCGGTTTGCGCCCGGTTTGTGTCAGGGCACTTGCGATGTGCAGATTGGTTCGAACGATCAACAAGAAATGGTCATTAAGAGCATCTACTTAGAAAGGTTTTAAATGGCCCTTAAGTGGGCCCCGAACCGCACGCCGTTGGTTTGCATTGTTTTATACGCTCACTACGCTTTCAAGGACTCTTACTGCGGCATAACATTTCTTCAGTTTGCACCCCCTAACAAGGCTAACAAAATGTCTAGCGACGGCCCTGAATGGCTTCAACTACTGAGCCCAGGTGATCAATTCAGTTGTAGAGATCAATAGAGATCAGTGGTGTTGTTACATGAAGAGGATGTGTGTGTGAGTTGGAGCCCGCTGCGGCCAATGTGTGTGCACTTGGGCAAGGCACGTTACCTCGCTTGCCTCGTCGACCCATGCGATATTCGGTAGCTGTTATGGGGAATAGTTTGTCACTCTGAAACCTGCAAACAAAGGTCAGACTGCCCTCCACTACCCTCATGCCAAAGATCAGCCCCATATGTCAAAGTACAATGAACCAAGCCGGACAACAGACATCCTCATTTTCAGTACAGTATTATCGATAGCCCTTACCATGTGAAGCACCTACAGGCATCGGCATTAGGTGCTATATCACGATTTGTATTATTATTATCATTATTAATATTAATTATTATATTGAAATATTGCAAATAAAAAAGCACTTTTGTTTTCACTTTCAAGGCATTTCTGTATAGTAGCCAATAAATACAAGGTACGAATTTATTGAGGGTCTAATCTATAGAACATACTACACATGACCTAATTAATTGCGACTCAAATCTCTTATTCACCTTTAATAGTGTGGTAGTAAATTTAGCTATTAAACCTCAAGATCTTTTGACTGAAAATGAAGCAAAAAGGCTGGAAAAGACCGACTGAAGAAGAATTGAAACTAGGCCCTTCAGTTGGCTATTATAATATTCGTTGGTGTAAAACTGTTTTTTAGTGTTCAGGGCTTGTTAGTCCCAATCGACCCATTTCAGGATTCTAATAATTTTTATTTTTGCCGGAAATGGTTCCTGTATCGCCTTTAAAAAAACATAGCCATTGTTTGCACACAATTGCATTAACATGGGCACACACACAATGTTAATAACCGCCAGATCCGCTTTCAAGAGCAGTTTTTGGGGTGGGGGGGGGGAAACCAATCGCAATGTCTTCACGAAAACTAATGAAGTTTTGTTTTACTTTTTATTTTAGGGTACTGACAAACTTAAATATACACTTTGCTATTGAATCTCTAAGTCGAACATTTGCAAAGATTTCTCCAGACAAAGAAGCGAGGATTCTCGATTGTGCCGCTGGAACAGGACTTCTTGGGAGAAAGGTAATGTATAACCTTCAAAACTAAAACTGTTAAGCGTAAACACTAGCTCAGCCAAGCTAAGTATTAGTCTACTTGACAATGAAAGTGCATTTCCTTGATTATCAACTACCACCCTAGTAATTTCACCATCAAGAACATCATTTTTAAGAACTATGATCTGCTTCGCACTCAGTACAAACCGATGACAGATGGTCAAAGCGAAAAATGCTGAGAGCTTATGTAATACATCCGAAGACAGAAAATGTACAAAGGTGATGTGATGGATACAACAAAGAAAAATATTAAAAGATTTTACAATGCAATTTAGTGACCTATACTGATCCAGATGATGCGCAATGTGCAGAGTGTGATGCAGATCGTGATCAGCGCACAAAAAGATTGACTTGAACTAAAAAAAATGTGCACAGTTTAGTTTATCATGGCCATGGCTATCCAGGGAGTAGGTGGATTATCTGCTGCTGACCCAGCAATGCTTGCTCCACCCTCCAAGGAAGGCTGATGAGTCACTTCAGAATATCTCGGACCAGTTAGTAAATTGCATATTTTTAATATCCATGAAGAACCTTTGTTTATTTTGGTAACATAGCAAGGTAATTCCTGTAATTCTACCAGCAAATATTCCACAACCTTAACTATACAATTTCGGATCCTATTCTACAAGATGAAATTGACGCCAATTTGAAGCTATTGGGCATCTAAAATTGACCTGGAACTAAGACTATACTCGTGTATCTAAGGTCGGATACCATTTTTTATCCTTTTTTAACTACGTTGTGTACATTCTAAGACGAAATTACTTTCACATTTACCTCTGTGCCATTCTGACCCCACCATAATTTTATCCGATTTTTAGTATTGTTGTTTTAGGACCTTTATATAGACATTGCGGTGAAAAAATTCTCTTACATTTGTTGCAGGCTGGGTAAATTGATACTAATTGTATATTTTATCTTATTTGCAGCTCCATAAACTTGGGTACAACAACATTGATGCTTTAGAAACTCTGAGGGATGCTCAAGTTGCCAGGGGGTCCTATGATGTTTACAAGGAATACATCAACGACCGGATAACATCCCAAAGAAACACGAAGATAGAAGATGGTAGGCGCTTTTGAAAATGTATTACAGTCCACCCATAGATAACGTACTCATTTCCCATGGTGATGCGAGACGTATTTTTCAGTCCAGATAACGACCATTTTCACATGGGTATGGCGACGATAATTTTTCAGTCCATGGTAGAGTTGCGATTGTCGTTTTCCTATAGGTCGTCTTTGCGGCAACAACGGCACATAACGACATATTTGCACGTACGTCGATATTCTGTCGATATATTTGAAATTCAACTTATTTTGGCGTTTTTCTACTAGGTTCTTAATCCTTTGAACACTGTTTTCAATTACCAGCCCTAGAGCAAAATCTTCAAAGCCGTTTTTTCTCTTATTTTGCGAATACGTCACTATGTGACAGCGACCGAGGATGGGTACAAATATCTTCGCTTCAAGGCCTAGAACGGACTTTCGTTGACTCTGGGAGGGGGATTGGGGTATCACCCCTAGGTGCTTATGATTGTGGTACCAGTCTATGCTAGAGTTTGTAATAAAATTGTCATAAAGTAATACAAATTTTCCCTGACTTTTTCATCAGTTGATGTTTTCCATAATTGCATATTTCCTACTTTCTATACTGAAAAAATAAAGGAATTTGGTGAATGAGGGTAACATATTACAGATTTTTGCTTCCTGAATCAATTTTTACCCTATTCCAATTGGGATTTACAAAACACACAGTTAAGCTGGTTTTTCAGTTCCAATCATTTTGTCGGAATATGGTGACAAGTCTTTCTCACCTTTGCAAGAGTAAATTGGCAGATAAATTTGATTCAGTGAATTCGATGATAATCAGTGCATTAAGTTTTATTAAGTAAAGGTATCAGATTAATTCTTTTTTTAAATATTGTAAACATTTAAAAGTCACTGGGTGCATATATTGAAAACAGGATCCCTTTTCAAAAATTATATAGCTTCAAGTACTAGCTGGAGTCCATTGTCATAAGTGAATAACTTTGAAAAAATTCTTCTTCAAATTTCAAACGTATATCGATGTTTGAAGGAGACTTTCGAAAAACTACGAAAACAGACATATTATATGATTTATTTCCCAGCTCAAGAAGCCATTTATACAATACCGTTTATAAATTTTTTGAACAATTCCCTGAATGACTTTATAGATTGGGTAAAAACAATACAAAAGTGCTTTAATTAGAACAGTGTTATTTTGTGGCAAATACTTTTATCTGTTTCAAATTTGTTTTAAAACATGTCATTGATCAATGAAAGTTTCATCTGATCAGTTTGATTTTGTGCAATATATTTATGCCAAGAACTCTGATCCAAAATACGTTTGAAATCGGTTCAAACATGCTATTGATCAAATTGTTGAAAAATTTCCCTTATTATTATTGTTTTGAAAAGAGAATGTTTTTGTTATTTACTTTTTAACATGCCAGTGCCACAATAAACCACTTTTGGGAAGATATCACATTGGCAATACGAAGTGGGGTAATCGATCATTTATACAAACTGTTATTAACTGTGTTAACGCGATTGGAACGGGAGAAAAATGGGAAGGTGTACAAAACTCATTATCTGCTTCTTTTGGAAGCGATTTCTTTCATTTCTTTCAGAATATGTAGTTTAAAAAATGCGTATGCGTTTATGTCAGAACAGTTACGGTTGAATGAAATTGGAGGTCAGGATCAGAAGTGTTACATGCACAATTTCTTTTTATACACCTGTACACTGAAAAGATTCATTTTCCACGAAAAGGGCTTATTTGACAAATTTAAATTAGTCATGCCCCCTGAGTTTTTTAAATTATTCCAAGGAAATCAAATGCATATGTTGTTTAATATTTATTGGCATTTGGTTAGCATTTACAATAATTTTTGTCATCACAAAATATTTTCATGAATGAGAAATTTGATTTTTAAAGGTAATTTTAGTGTAAGACAAATTAAATGACAAATATGAATTATGAGTTTGTTAAATTAAATTAGTCCATTACCCATCAAACGGCGTCCCAGGAAAGCAAATAGAATTGAATGTGGTTTGTGTCAAGTATACAAGGTAGGGGGGACGAGAAAGCATTAATAGTTGGGTTGGTGATGGCATCATTAGTGAAACAAGTGATTTTTCAGAGAGAATAGAAAGGTGACTGGGTGAATCTTTCATGGCACTGACTGAAAATCAATCGTTTCACTAATGACGTCACTGGTGTGTATTCTTTTTTGTGGCCTCCTATTTATTGGCAAGAATGCCAGTAAAGATTGGGACTAGGTTTATCATCTATTTCCTGGGACCTTTAACTCATGGTTCCAAAGACACATAAGTGTGCCGAGACCAGCGGCTTTTTCTGTTAGCTGATTCCCAAGGCCAATGGAACATGATCCCAGCAGTATCCGCTCTGCACTACAGTCAACAGCTTCAAATAACTCTCAAGCTTATCTTTTCTCTCGATGTTTGCTTTGTTTTGTCTGTTTCATTTGTTGCGCTGTGGTATCCTTCGGCAACAAAAGGCGCATTATAAAGCCGTGTTCTATATTATGATTAGTTCTATGATTATAACACAAATCGACTAAATGATTAGCAAAGGAGGTGAAATAAGAAACCTGAAGAATTTGACCGATCGATAGCTGTTAGCGTTTAATACCCCGAAAGAAAGTTCACTCGGGTCCCCCTCCTTGGTTAATAAATATAGACAACCAAATACATTATTTAAGATAAGAGGGAATAAAGTCATTTAAGATCAAACAGAACCAGAAGAAGAACCAGAAACGCGGGAGTGTAGAAATGATGAAATTAAGCTATTAATGAAATATGTACAAGTAGGTCCATATTACACATAATTTAAGATAATTTCAAGCTGCTAAATCGTAATTAACGGCTTAGTTAATTAATTACTGGACTTGGTTGTTCCCCCCCCCAAACGAGGGGCCAGAGAAAAAGCTATGGGTACTAAGGACGGACTGTATATTTTACAAAGAATTAAATTAAACCATGGTACGTCAAGAAGTAGATTCAGGTATATAGTGGATGAGGCCAGACATCAAAGTAGCCTTATTGGTATCCCCCTGGGGGGGGGGGGGGGGAGAGGGCCACTGATACCAGGGGTTCTTACACACTATGACATACACAAAATGTCTGATGGCATTATGGTAGGGGTTAGGAGCTTAAGCGAGGTAGGGGCTCGCAAGAGCATGATAACATGCGACAGGGTCAAAATTGACAAATGGTCCAATGTTGTTGAAGTTCAAATTGCAGATGACGTCGAAACTATGCTTATTTTAATTTGAGAATATTACAAAACAATTGATGACCAATTCCATTGAAATTAAAGCATTGTTAGTATTTGACCCCGGTAGAAGCGCAAATTACCTGTGACCTATAATAACGGTTTTAGCTTATAAGACTCCATAGGGGGGTAAGTCGGAGATCACAAAATACATTTTTTTAATCCTTGTGATAATACGAAGAATTTGGTAGTAATTCAACAACATTGGACACTTTTCATTTGACCCTGTATTAATCTTTGCGAGCCCCTAGTCGCGTAAGCTACCCTCTATACGGAATGGCCATCATACATTTTTGTGTATGTAAAAGTCGTATAACCGGACTGGTCGTCCGAGGGTTCAAGTTTAAAGGGGACGTCTTTCAGGGAGACCCTCTTTCGGCGTTAATTTTTTTGCTGAGTTTTAATCCAGTCCTCGATTACATCATCGGAAGAGAAACACGGGTATTATTTCAGCAAGATTCACAACCTTCGGCTATCGATGAACCCGTTGCGACGACTTCAACTTGGTATAACAGTAGCGTGATACTCATCAGCGCATTAATAATAAAATTCATTATACAATAAACATTGGGGTCTCACGCTAAAGCCATCGAGGTGTAGATCCTTATCAATCGTTAGTGGCAGTTTTAAGACGATCCCGTTCAAAATTGGCGATTCAAATATTGCCACAGTGATGGATGGCGATCAGAAAATATCTGCGTCGCAATCATAACAAAGCAGGGCAACAGCCCGATACTCTGTTATTACCCCAGAACCAGAACATGCATGCACAGGGAAACTCCAAAACATCGATGCCGCGGCATTAGGAATGAATACAAATTTTCCATCTACGTTAAGTATTTCCTTCCTGCAATTCGTTATCACATGACAGTTCACGAATTTAATGGGATCGGATCTAACAAAAAAATGGACTCCCTTAGGCATTACATATTTGCGGAAATGGCTGCGCATCCCTAAATCGGGTACTTTGTCGGCCTTGTAGCCATCCGGCAGCCTCGATGCCGTAGTTAGTTATTCTCACTGTATAAAAGAATTGTATGCCTATCTTTCGTCCATCTAAAGCAATCCTCTGACCCCAGAGTCAAAGAGCTCTGAGGTGGAAACTGGATCGCGAGAAGGGATTCAAACGCAAATTTTCTATTGGCCAATATAGTCAGGACTTATACAATACAGCTATAAATATGTTGGGTGCTGATGAAGCAAATCATACTGGTGGCGCTCGGCGGGTGGAGTGAAAGTACACAAACAGGGGAAGAAAGTTTTCAAACAGGTGTCAAATAGTTCAACAAACAAAGTTGAAAGTATTGGAACACACCAACAGGACGACTCTATCAAAACCAAGATTCAGTCAATATAGCCAAAAGTGAATTGAAATGCTTAGTCAATCAAGAAATTCGATCAGTGCGGGATGATAAAGTAAAAACCCTTATAGTTCAGGGCGAATTTCTTGAGATGTTAAATGTTCAGGAATCATGCTTCAAGGAAAGCACATATTTATGAGTTACCTAGGGGGTTCCCAGTTTTGTGTTGTTCAAGGCGGCAACCGCTCCCTCCCCTACCTCGCCAACCTAAATAGATGGCGTCAACGTTCTATTTTAATACAATAATGACCGTGTGTGTGGTAATAGCCAAACACTCAATAAATATTCTTAAATGTGCCAGGTTAGTGCATGATGAAGCAGGGTCGGTATTCATGGCGACATGATTCTGTTCGGTCCTTCCTTGCCAATTTGGTCAAAAGTGTGATGTTAAATGGGCCAAAGGTATCTTGGTGATCGTACTGAACCATCCATGGCAAACAAGTACAACAATCCCTCCGGCAATTCTTCCATTTTCCCAGCGTCCTGATTTAGTTGCTATTTGGCCGAATCTCAACAAGATCACCCCTTATTGACGCACGGTTCCTTTTGAACCTAATATGAGAGGCACATGCCAAGGAAGACATGACAAATATGCCAGCCTCGTTAGTGATTTTAAAGACCGGGTTATTCATGTGGAATTCATCGCCCTTGAAATTTGTAGCAGAGGATATATATCCCCCTGCAAAACTTGAAACATCTCCAAAAGGACTGGTTTTTTTAATTAACATGTCCCAAAAACCAAAACGTTCCTTCACAAATGCTGCGGGATTATTTAAAGTGTGCAGCAATCGTTTGGCACCTTCTTTTAGGATCTTTTGTCAAAGTTTGAACCAAGTGGTTGGCAACCGGGCCCGTTTAAGATTTTAATCTGCCTGTTATAATAATGTTGTCTTGTTGTTAACTTTTATCCACAGCCAATGAATTGCAATATTTTTCTAGTCCTTGCCAAAGGAACCGCTGGTTCGCCGGTATCCCTGGTCTAGGCCCAAACTGCGGGCTTTTTTTTTAATGTCAATTTGTTTGTGGTTGTTATATGTATTTTAATGGGTATTTAATAAAGCTTGCTGATGTAAAATGAGGTTTAGCCCCGGGATAAATGCCTCTTTGCCCCCCAGGTGATACGACCAACATGCCTGGCCCCCACTATAATTTCTACAAACAGTGTCCCCAAGGTTGTACAGTAGATAATTTAACTTTCTCAGAACTATCTTACGGGGCAAATTATTTATACCCTTGCCTATAAACGTGCCATAGCCTGACATCCCTCAATGCAAACCAACCAGAGGTAGACATTTTTTTAAATATCTCATTTTAAAAAGGGGGATTGCCCGATTTAAATTTTTTAAAAAAAGGTTTTTATTTTGATTGGATATCTTTGGTTTTTTTGTTTTGGGTATTTTGTTTGTCTGTTTATACATTGTTTGCTTTACGTTAAGGTTATAACTTATTTACTTCATGACCGCAATGAAAAAATTAATGGAAATTAAATTGTTTGGAATTGATACTTTCTTTACTTTGACCTTGAATGATTGGCAAGTTCCACTTTTTCTGAAAGTCATTTTTTTGGACGGGAGTGTGAGTTCAATATTCTTTTGAAAGCAATAAATTTTGTGGCCATAGCGAAATTCTTCCTCGCTTCAAACCTTAAAATCGTCACATCCGTTCCTAGTGAAGTTATGCAGCGAAATGTCCTTGAATCTTATTGGGCAACTTATTTTAAGGAGAACCCCTTGATTTGCTTTGTTTTGGTGTATCATCTACATCGTCGAGTATTGCTCCGCTCACCACTACTTAACCCAAATCATCCTTTTTGATTCAAAACCTTCAACGTAATATTGTCCAGCATGAAATGCAAAATATCAGCAGACGATCTGATCGATGAGCGCAGCAGTGTCAAAGGTCGGGTCCATGATCAGGTCAGATCAATCACAGTGAGGCACGGGTAATACAAGATACCAATGCAGGGGAAAAGTTCCCATAAAACCCCAATATTTCCCTCATGATTGGGAATAAGTAACTTTTTTTTTATGGGAAGGTTTTCCCTCCTGTGAAATTTGGGGGAACTAAACTAAATATTTTATGACATGTGATACCGTATCCACCAATCACATGACAGAATTATTTTTATGTGTTATATAATTATTGCCATTGCACCTGGATAAATTTATTGGAAATCATTAGGATTGTAATATCGGTCATCTACTGTTTTTTACCGATTTAGGTACATACGATGGAATATGCATATGTGGAGCTGTATTACCAGGTCATATCTCTCTGGAATGCTTCCCTGAGCTGGCAAGAATGACAAAGAAAGGTAATTACTTGATGCGTTAATACCAATTCGGTCTTTACAACCTTACAATAAAATTTCACAAGTATTAATGGAAGTGGGCAAATCCAAAATTCCAATATTGAGCAAGTAAATAATTTTAAATACTTCGGTGTTTTGTTTGGATTCTTTTGTCCCGTGGGTTGGTCACATTGATCACATTTGCAACAATTTTGGGTTTTATTTACTACAGGTATTTTCTGAATGACAATATCTTAATCCCCCCTCGGCACTATCGGTCGATCCGATTGGCTTTTCATATGGTTATGTAATTAACCAATCATAAAGTTTGGGTAGGAATGTTTGAAGGTGCTGAATCAGAATAGACGACTTGCACGATCCCCATAATGCATCTCGTATTGTGCCCATTTCCATCCGGGAACTTGTACCGGAGTTCATGTTTACAAAATATTCCGTTGGTCGTTCTCGTCGCCGGACAGTGCCTAAAAGTACAATACAAAGTACTTTTTCACGTGAAGTTAATCTTACACAAATGTAGAATAATATCATAGGAACAAAAAACAAGCGAGGCACTGATGTTGAAATTTACGACAAAAGGTGGTATTTTCGATTATAACCGTGCCCTAATTGTCACCTGCCGGACGAATACAGTTCAACTGTGCAACGTCATAGATAAGATAGATTTTCTAGTATTGATATTACGCTCGTAACCGTATGTTTTACCTGACTTGAGGCTGGTACAAGTTCCCGGATGGAAATGGGCACAATCCGAGATGCATTATGGGGATCGTGCGAATCGTCTATTGTGTTTCCAATCTCTGGGAAATGTGAGGAACATGGTAAAGGGTTAAATTTTGTACAGAGCGTCTCAATAAAGTGGTAAACTCGGAATTGCTTGTTTTAGGCACGAAATCGTGTCCTAATTTATACAATTTGATGTCAATTCAAGATAAGGACCTATCTTTCCATTACAATTTTCCCCATCACGATACTTTTGGTCAATCTGGGGAATAGACTCAATTTTTTGCAGTATACGAAACCACTTCTGTGCCCTTTTTCATATATCGATAAAACACACTTGTGTAAATAACACAATCCGTAAGACATTTCCATGATAAAATCTTTAACTATTTCAAGAAATCTTACTATATTTTCAAAGTCTAAATAAATATTGCACAATTTCCATACTTTGGAGTTGATAAATTGCCACATTACTCGCACTCAAAAAGATAATGTTAATGCCAAAACCCATTCACTGCCTATATGCCAACGCATGAGTCATATCTGCAAAATGTCTATGATTTTTCAAATATTTGTTTTCGATTTGTGCACAAAATAAGTCCCTGCATCTAATTCTTCGTCTCGGTTTCTTCTCGTTCTTGAAAATAAAGTCCATAATCTGGGATGGGATGTGAAATAAAAGTTCTTATAATCTGCTCAATCTCCTCTTCCTTCGACTGGCCACCTCCTCGTTGAATGCAGCGTGCGGCTCGTGAACGCATTACCTCGACAGTCCTCCCTGGCACTCTGCTACGGGAGTTGCGTGACTAGTCTGTGATCATCCCTGTGCAGATATGGGCATAGCTACGCGGGTGGTGGTGTTCTGTAGACTGTGCTCTTCAAATATCCCCATAAATAAAAGTCTAAACGGCGTGGTCTTGGAGAACTCGGGGGGAAACCAAACGTCGTGACCGATCCAACCACTCGGTGCGGAAAAGAGTTCCTGGAAACTGTCGTGTACCTGCTCTTGCACGATGACATGGTGCACCATCTTGGACCCACACACACTCTCCTAATTTAGCCATTAGATTACCAAAGTTCAAGTTGTGACTGGTGACATAGTTAACATACTTCTGATAGTTCCTTGTCACCGTTTGACGTAGAACAGGTAATTTCCTACCCGGAAACTGCAACTGGAATTGTCTTTATGACTTCTGCAGCGTTTCGCTTTCATGATAATTGCAAACACCATGAACACTATCTCATGAGAGTAAACTGGCAAATGTTGACCATTTCCTTGCTGCCATGTTTCTTTTTAAGGCACCAACTTATGACAAGATTGCTAAAGATCATGATGAATGCCCTTTCTGAACATGATAGGGGAGTTACATAATTGATATATAAGAACAATGGATCACACCAAGTCCTATTGATGGGTGCAAATCAATAATTACATAACAAGTTTTTCACACATTTACACCGTTAATTGCTATTGTTTGAAAAATGTTATTCAGAAAAAACGGTTGTTTCTATCGCTTTATTGAAAAAGGGCCACAGAGTGGATTTCGCCTTACCTGCAAGCAATTGCGTATATCTCCAATTGACAAACAGGCTATCGTGATGGGGTGTAAATTGTATGTGAAAATAGGTCCTTTATCTTGAATTTCACATCAAATTGGTAGAAATACTACCACGATTCTGCACTAAAAAAAAAGCAAGCAATTTCGAGTGGTTCACTTTTATTGATAACACCCTGTCAGGGGTAAATTGAATCAAGTTAAATTTTATTTTAACCCTTAACTTACAAAGGTAGAGGTTACCGTTCTAGTAGGTTCTGCGGTGCGCTTAAAACATACGTAAAAGCTTCTAGGTAGGTAAGTACTTTTTTTAAATCCTTTGCGGTCATTGTAGCGAAAATGTGAAAACCGGCGGAGGAATTAGGGTATGCCGTCATAGTCGATGGTGATTGGGACGGGGTGTCCCCTCACCAGGATAGATAATTATGGTACATTTAGAAAAATACAGTGGCACAACAAGTATCTACGGCATGTTTTTCGATCAGTATTGTGCCAAAGTCCGAAAATTTTTAAAGTTTGCGAAATAGACATTTTGTTTTTTGCCTAGCTCTTGCTCTTTCATTTAACACCCGTCACTTGTAAAAAAGCGTTCAAAAATGGCCGAGATTGAACGCCCGTGCAGAAAGACGTATAACCCCAAAACCAAAAGTTCGGTTTTTGGATTTATTCAATTATCACAGTGTGGTACACACCATCATTGTGTGTCTTGATTTCACACAAAGGGGTTTTCCGACTGAAAGCCTACTTGCAATATTGACTGTGGTCAGCGTGTTCGTGCCGCAGTACACTGCCAATGCTCCTGAAAACTCCAAAACTTCAACTTGGGTTTTGGGGGCTTTGCGTCTTTCGGGCGTTCTATCTCAGCCATTCTTAACACTTTTTTACGAGCGAGGTGTTAATGAAAGAGCACGATCTAGGCAACAAAATGTTTATTTTGAAAATATTAACAATTATCGGACTTGGCACAACACTGATCGAAAAACATGCCGAGATATTTTCTTGTGCCAACTGTATATTCTGCACATAGCTCAAAACTCATTTACAATAATAAGTACCGACCTCATTGACAGCCAGCAAAACCTTTAACGAAATCCGATATTTTATTCCTCACCTTTTTTTTTTGTTTGGTGCAAAATTGGATTTTCGCTACATACACCGTGGAAATTGATTTTATGCCGACTTGCGGACTTTCTGACGTCATTGTGATGCCTCTAGGCATACAAAACTCACATGGGCCGCTTTGACCAGCTTGAAAGCTTTGTGAACTGTTTGTCAATTGTTTCATCACGGAAACCGGTTACAATCGGTGCCTGAGTTATGAAACAAACCCTTATTAGGGTTCTGAATCAATCAATATATTTCACTTGATTTTGTGTACGTATGCAAGCTAACTTAATGAATATTTCGTTTAAGATTTCCAACGTCTGCCATAGTGTGAAAAGTGTCAGTAAATGACTGATGTATAATGAGAGAATAAAGGTAATTGTTTTTAGCTTCTGCCGTGTATCTATCGTGTCATATCACAGAGCGACAGCATCATTCTAAGTAAAACAACGAGGCGCCGCCGAGTTGTTTTACGCTAAAATAGTGCTGTGGCCCGTGTGATATGATACAATAGATACACAGCAGAGGCTAAAAACGATATATTTATTCTCATTCTTTAACTGTTTATTCAAAATAAGAAGATATATTAGTAACATATTGCTAAAATTATAATAGGTTTTATCCAAGGAAGTACCCCGCGCCCGGCTTTTGAAATCGATCAGTCGGCTGTTACTATGCGCCTATACGTTTGGGCCGAGCAGTGCGTATGAGTAGCGAGTTGACGCGTACGCGCTGCACCGTGTGATATCGTCTTATATCACCCGTCTAAGAACCAATGAAATTGTGTAAACAATCTCAAGTTTTTAAGTTTATGTTTATCATGTGTGCTTCAATGGTCTTATGACATGATGAAATCTGTGGGTTTCACTAACCTCCACCTACACGGGAACTTTGATGACCTATCCTACGCCCGGGAAAAAGTGCTATTGTTCGATTTGGCTTCAATGAATGCAAAGCATTGCCCTACAATTAACTGAAGCTGTTTGGCCCTTGACCCTTTGTTTTTGGTGACGGACGGAAACCTGGGGTTGCAACAGACCCTTCCTAGTAAATTGACCCTTCCCAGTAAATTGACCAGAAAATACGAGACTTTATGCGTCAAATTAATATTAAGCTTTAGAGTTAAAAAGCCTTTAAAGCTCTTTTACATACATATTCTGAACTCGGACAAATCGATTCACGAAAATGTACCCGACACACTCAATGTAAGCATTCGTTCTTTACCTGTTTATTTCAGGGGGTGTAATAGTCTTCAATATCTCTGACAAGTGGAAGAAGGATGGCTTTGAAGATGAACGTTTGGCAGCGATCCTTCGAAAATATGTTGAGGATGGACTTCTTGCGAAGTGGATGGAATGCCGTGCTCGCTACGCTTGTGACGAGGAGTGTAGTATTTACACTTTGTTTGTAAATTGAACTGAAATGACATCTCTGAGAATTTCAAATAATTGAAAATTGTAAAAGTAACAAACGAGTATGAACCTGTTTCTTTTTATTATGATTCACAATTTTTTATTTTGAACAGATTATTTGAAATATTATATTTTGATTGTAGAAATTAGAATAACATATTACTGTGCAGAACTCGCCGTGACAAGACTGCAACGCAAGGGCATTAAACCTTCGTCTACCTGATAGCGATGTTTATAACAACACACCCGGGGGTGGGTGGTACCAATCCCCTTCCAATACCCTTCGATTTTTCCTTTTGAACATCGGGCCAAATTCCCATAAAACCTTACTAAGCCTAGTTGGCAACTAAAATGGGACTTAGTTGCCAACTAAGCCTAGTTGATTACTAGTTGAAATTCATAAAACCTTACTAGTGTTGGTTGCATTCTAAGAATCTTGCTAAATTTGGAGTTGATCCAGAGCAACTCTTAACTCACTAGTTGGCAACTAAATCAGTTTCTCACTGGCCACCGACCTGACAACATGGCTAGGAGAATCATGGAATTGTTTGAGCTTCGTCGTGCAATGCGAAGAGAACGCTTATTCCGGTACAGGAGAACACCAATAGATATACGATGATGTTGAATTGTAAAAACGATATAGATTTTCCCGGGAAGGGATAATGCAAATCGCAGACTTAGTTGCACCTAATATTGAACATTCCACCAGGAGAAAGTATGCCCTTCTACCGTATCAACAAGTCCTAATTGCACTTCAGTATTATGCAACGGGAACATTCCATCATGTTGTAGGTGATCCACTTCAAGTGAGCCAACCCACAGCTTTCCGAGCCATTCATCGTGTTACCAATGCATTGTGTAGAAGAATTGACGACTTCGTTAAATTTCCAGATGCAAACAGCTTCTCAGAAAGAAAGGATTGATTCTTTGAGGTCAGAGGCTTTCCCGGAGTTATTGGATGTGTTGATGGAACCCACATATGGTTAATAGGTCCCCATGAGAATGAAGTAGACTTTGTTAACAGGAAAGGATATACTCAAATCATTTGTGATCATCGCGGGAAACTTATTTTAACATAGAAGCTAAATGGCCGGGATCATCCCATGATAGTCGAATTCTTAGAAACAGTCAGATATGGGACATCATGGAAGATGGTATGATTCCCGGATGTATCCTAGATGACAGCGGGTATCCATGTCGCAATTGGTTGATGACACCTCTCCTACATGCGGAAACTGCTCAAGAACGTCGTTACAATTCGGCGCATGTCTGTTGGTGGAACAGACAATAGGTAGATGGAAACGTAGATTCCATATCCTACATCTGCAGAATCGAATGAGAAATCCAGAATCCACTTGCAGGTTTATAGCAGCAACAGCAGTCTTACATAACATTGCCATAGATAGAAATGAACCATTGGGAGAAGACATAGCACCGGGAAGGCCTCAGCCACAACATGAAAACTACCATTTTTTTTTTACAGTCTCAGCCTCCCGTCAAATTACAATCCTGGCTAAGCCCCTGCGGTTCGTAACCCTAGCTTTATCCCTAACCCTAACCTTAATCCTAACCCTAACTATTATCACTAACTCTATGTTCTTATTCTAAATCTAACCCTAACCTTATCCCCAACAATTATCCCCAACCGTGAGAAGGAGAGTGGTCGCGAAATGGACTATCGGATGCATTCGGGCGCCGCACATTCGTCATTTTCGGTTTTTGATGCTATTAAGGAGGGGGGTGATTAAGCTTAGGCACCATAAAATCGCTTCAAAGAGTTTATGGTTTGCATCCGATGCTTTTTTCACATAACTGTTTTCAATTTCTTACTCTTCGACGCCATTGGTGAACTTAATGGACCAAGAACAAGAGCACTACTGATTGCAAATAGGTTTTAATAACAAACTTATATCCCAAAACTTCTTTGTTTGACACTTGCCATAAAGACATGTTTATTTACTTTACAGTAATATGATAAGATTTGAAATTAGGTTTATCAGAAATCATAATGACTTTGGCACATCGAGAAGGTCCTCAGTGTATACAAGATATTTTAGGTCAGACAATAGCAGGAAAAAATGCACATGTTTTCATTCACTACTATACATGAGTGAAAAAGAGGTCTGCATTTCATATTTTCTCCACACAAATTTTGTAGTTATATGATATCATTGATGCTCTTTCAAATTATGTGAAACAAACAGTAGTTTCATTACAAATGTAAGGTCTCCTCCTGCTGCTTTCTAAGCAAATCTCGTCATATTGTTTTAAATGACGTATAATTTCAAATTATAATTTGAAAATTTCAAAGGTTGGAAACTGAGTACGTTGGCCTCATGTTATTGAATATTTCATTTTGAGGAAAATAACAATTATGATGTTAGCATTTAAACATCATCATTCTAAAAACTGAAATAAATCCCATCTTCAGTCTGAACAGTTATCTCCCCTACTTTCTGTTTCAACAGTTCAATTTCCAACTTCAGCTTTTCTTGTTTCAAAAGTAAGTTCTGCCGCTTAATCAATGCATTTTCGCTTTCGATGTCAATGAGATCTCCAAATGAAGTTTGCTGTGTTTTCTGCTTTTTCGAAGCCGGTGGTTCACTGGGAAATTGGTGGCACTTGGAAGTGGTGGCACTTGTTCCTCTGAACCGCCTCCTTCTGCATTCAGCGCTGCCTGTCATCACCTGTGACACCAATGAAAAGCAATATTATTATTATTTCTGTAATATTTTACAAGCCAATTAACACTGAGTTTATTGCTATAACAAATTATATTTATAGTTATTTTAAAATTTAAATTAAAACAATATATATATCATTTGATAAAAAATGTGAGTAAAGTTTGTCTTCAATTTCATTTGCATTACCATAATGTCGTAATAGCATCTGAAAGGGAAAGGATGAACTTGTGTAAATACAGGCCCCAAAATAATGCTTTTTAAATGAAAATAAATTATCAAACCTTATATACTTACACAAATCCTCATCTGCAGTCAGTTTGATCCTGATCCTCGTTAGATGTTTTCCAACTGCGGATTCTACTCCTGTCAGCCCTTTGAAACCGGGGATATCTTCACACATGTCTAGGGTTTTTTGTGTGACGGGGTCTGTTCTTTTAAAGGTTTGCCTCCTCCTGTTGCTTCTTTGATTTCTTAACTCTTGACACGCGCCCTGGCCTCAGATTTTATTTCGAGAATCTTGATTTCAGATCTTCCAAAGACCTTTCCACGTGTGGAAACCTTTTCCCGATGCCTGATAAATAGGATTCCCACGCCTCTTCTTTTTTGATTGTGCTTGATCCTTATGTTTTGCGTCAATGATATCCTTAAGTTCCTCATATTTATCTGCTTGAGAAGAAGGTTTCTCCTCTTGAATAGTTGTGATCTTCCTTGCTGTTGATGCTCGTGTTGTTTACGCTGATATACTGATTTAACACTAAAATGAAGATATGTAAACGTCATAATATATAGGTTTGCTCATGTTGTACAGGCCTATATATCGGAAGCTACTACAATTATATTGGCATCATTTTGATCATGTTTCGCAGGTTGATCAACGCAGGTTAATGCTCTGAGATGAACAGACTCAACACAAAGGGTATTCATTTATGTATTGAATTTTACATCCCACACTTGCAACCAAGGCCATTCCGTCCGAAAGCACATTCTGTAGACAAAAGATTGAACTAGTTTTGGCACTGTTGTAACCAGTTAGCAGGTCTAGTAAGGTTGTTATGAATTTTTCAATTTAGTTTGTCAACTCCTAGTTTCATACTAGGATGTTAGAATCTTACCAGCCTTAGTTGTCAGCTAAATTAGCATTTTGTATGAATTTGGGCCCGGAGCTCGAATTTTTGTGCACATGATTGCTTAATCTTTGGAATCAAAATAACTACAAACAATTTCTATTATGACGTTCACTATTGTTCAAATATTATTTATCCGTAGAATAGTGTACTGTAGTTAACAACTCCAATTCCTCAGTAGGGGTGTGTTCGTGTTGTGTTTGTGTTGGCGGGTGGTTTCGTGTTGCTGTTGGTGGTGCTGTGTCTGGGTTTAGTGTTTGTTTTGTTCACGCGCTCGCGTATGTATGTGTATGCGTGAGTGTGTGGATTGTGGATGTAGATTCAAGTAAGATTCAAGTGGCTGGTGTAGGAGGGTTAGTGATATTTTTGCTGGGTTAGTCTTTGTATAGATTCCATGTCTCTGACAGGGACATTTTCCGATGTATTTAAATTTATTAATACTATTTATTGTAATTTTTAAATTCTCAATTCTTATGTTTTGTATGTTTTTATCATTGTATTATTCAGAGGGCCCTTATGGAAAGCAGTGCTGGATCACTGAATGAGGCTACCCTCTTTAAAGAAGTCTGAAATAAAATAAAATGTATACTAGAGTGTGGGCCTGACGTTTGGATCGTCATTAAAGGCAAACTGATAAACAGACATAAAACAAAAGACAGGAGATAACAAAGAGGAAGTAGGGAGGGATTGGAAGAGAAAGCTGAAAATAGAGCAAAAGAAGTTAACCTCATCCTTTGATTATCATGGCTTTCCTCCTTAGTACTCATTATCCCATTGTCCTCTTTCAGCTTTACCCTGACCATGCCCCGCCGATTTCCTGATCATTTCCACACATCCCCTTGTTTATTAACTTGCATTGTTTTTTTCAGCTGGCTCTTCAAGTACAAAAATTTTTTTTTGCCCATCACTCACCTGTCCTCCACTTCTTCGTGCCCCACTGATTTCTTGGTTATCGTCACACATCTTTGTTCATTAAGTTAAAGAAGACCTAGAAAATGTACATTAAAACAGAAACCTGAAATAAAAATGGGGGTTAAATAACAAAATGAAAGGGAATAAGAAACAAGCGTCTCTTCAGAGGAGTCTTAGTTTCCCCAACATACTGGACTCCACATACTCTGCAAGAAATAAGATAAATAACATTAGAAGTACTACAGGTGATGTTGCCTCTGGTCTTGTAGTTGGTACCAGTGGCATGACTGGTGAATGAGTCGGTGTCCTGTAAGTGATCCTTACAGACGACACATCTCGAACCTGTGCACTTGAAAGTACCCTGCTCTGTAGGAGAAGAAGTATCAGTTAGAGGGCGGACTGAAGCTCTCACAATCAAGTCACGTAAGTTGCGGGGACGTCCCTAGGCCAAGATGGGAGTGTCAGGAACAGCTAGGCGAAGGCGATCTGAAGTGTGGAGAATGTGATGGTTAGTGTTAGCAATATGGCACAAGGGAGAAAGGCTGGGATGAAATGTAACCACAAAGGGGAGTTTGGGTGTAGTATCTTGGTTCCTGGGTCTCTCTTCAAGAGCTGTAGTCCTGGATAGTGAGGTGGGCTCTCTGGATGGCTTGTTGAACTCTGCTGGAGCTGTGTCCTCTGGCCACTAGGTGTTTTAAATTCTGTGAATAGTATAGAAATCGAGAATCATTAGAACATATGCGCCGAAGGCGTAGAGCCTGACTGTAAGCAATGCCAGTCTTAGAGTGGAGGGGTGGCAATTGGAGGAATGGAGATACTGATGAGTGTATGTGGGCTTGGTATAAAGATCCGTGGAGAGAATACCTTCTGCTTTCTTGATGGTGACATCAAGGAAATGTGCCTGTTGGTGAGAATATCCAGATGTGAATTTAATGGTTCTGTGGAAGGAAGTGATATGGTTAGTAAAGAGTGATGAAGGCTTTCCTCATCGCTGGTCCAGATGAAAAATACATCATCGAATAAATAAAATTGAATGATGGAAAAATTATATTTTTTGGAATTTTACTGAATTCATTATAGCATTTAAACACTCTGAATTATATAAAACTAGTCATTTCCCATCATATAGAGGTAAACACCGCATGAAAATCGGTATGACAATTTTGTTGGTGAAAATTAAATTTTCCCTTATTCTACACGGTGTCTAATTGGCAGTTTTGCTCACATGCGTACTTTAATGACATAATTCTAAGCGTGCTAGGTACTCATTTTCATATCAAGGACCATATATAGCTATCGGTGGTACCAAAATTAATTGTCTGTGATCTTCCTGTGTCTACAGGTGTGGTAATTTGTCTCTCCCGAACGGGTGTAGTGCAAGAAAGTTGTTTTTGACCTAATAAATTTGCAACAGAAAAAATTTTTGCGTTATACTTTTTGTGTTAAATTCTCACCGAATATGTTTCAAAAAACTAGGAAATCAACAATGTGGAACATTGTAAAAAATAGGGGGTAAATTTTGTACAGGGGTCAAAAGTAAAATACGTCTAATTGTTTTAAAACCCACAACAACTTATTCATTTGGTCATGAGGATTAAAAAAGCATAGTTTGCCATATCTAGGTAATTAGTTTAGGTGGTACTGGGGTAATTCTTTCAGAGTGCTCCGTTTTTTTTGTCTCAAATGGTTTGTCTGATCATATCCTATTTAAGAAATTGCATATTTGCTATGGATTTGACATTTTAGTATGTAAATAAGATGGTGAGCATTAATGACCCCATAGAATATGTAGACCAGTGTTACATTTTGACCTCTAATTATACAGACCAAATGGTGAAATGAGTGCAAGTATTAAATTCCCTGCAGTACTATGGGACTATATGAAGAATTTGGGACCATTTTAAAAGGAATCGGAACATTCTGAAAATGTTACCCCAGGATGACCGTGAACCTTTATTGCCCTAATAACTCACAGATACGGCAAATTATAGACCACATAGATAGATCCTTGTCATATGACGTGGTATATAGTTTCACCATTTTTGCGTAAAACATGTAGAGTACATTTTTTGCCCGATATAGTACCTTTTTCCCAGTATAGTAACCTTTTGCCCGGTATAGAAACAAATATATACTGCCATGAGAGGCTCTGGTTAAAACTATGAGCTCGTGATAACATCAAGTAGGCCTATTATTTTCCTGAGGGGCGCAACCCCGAAGGAAAATAGTAGGCCTACTTGATGTCATCGAGGGATCATAGTTTTAAGCCAGAGGCTTGAATAAAAGCAGTATATATTTGTTTTGTATACTTCATTAATAAATTTCCGTCTTTCAATACGCAATGCAAGGTCGCCTTCACACAACATTGAAGTTCACAACCTCAATTACCACCTCTGCTCAATTATACTATTTATGTCCGTAAATAGTACCTTTCGCTGCGTTTCACGCATGCGCAATATCACAAAATCATCAAAATGGTGAAACTATTCAAATCACGTGAGAGACGTTTAACCAATCAACAAGCTCAAATTTATTAATGCAGTATATAATAATTTTTTGACCGGTATAGTAAGTTTTCTCGAGACTGCAATGCGCTCCTTGCGTAATATCAGATTTCGCGCACGTTAGTTTTTTCAAGTACCGTCAACCATTGAAATTTACTTGTAGCAATTTGTTATATCATTGGAAAGTCTTTGATTACAAAAGTTAAAACATGTAGTACTCTTCACTGTGTTAAGGTCCATCAACTGCGCGACAATGCAGTGCAGTGAAAATGGATGAAACCATCTCTAACTCAACCAGCAGCAATACAGTTCAAATGTATTGCGTTGCGTTGCTGTTGTGTTGGTAGTGCAGTGACGTATGAATATACCTTTAGTATCTGTTTGGTATTACGGGTTACGTACCATTAAAATTTGTATTTTTTCATAACATTTTGCATAATTATGATTAGGAATCTCAAGTGCAAGGTCAAATGGATTTCCTGATTCCTTGGCCCCACTGACCTCTACACATGGATAGCGGGTTAATAATTGAAAGGTCGTCGAGTGTCACAACAGCAAGTTGCTTTTCTACCTTGGTAATATGGCGGGAAACAATGCATACACCTGCTGGTGCACATATTCCACACAGATGTTCTATTGTTACACAAAATTCCTTTAACTCTGACAAGGTGTATGCATTGTTTCCCGCCATATTACCAAGGTAGAAAAGCAACTTCCTGTTGTGCCACTCGGCGACTCAGACTCTATCCATGTGTAGAGGTCAGTGCTTGGTCCATATATTTTAAAGCCATCAGTCATTTTCTTTAGGATGTAAACAAACAACTCCTCATTTTTTGTCGAAATTTAGTTTTTTGGCATTATGTATTGGAAGTTAGTAAAGTTATCTTCAAGTAGTAAAGCGAAGAACAACACAGGTTTTAAATACGGGCGATTTGTGTCAAAAAATGTCGGAGTCCGGACATTTATGACATCATTAATTTAGGCAAACATGACAGTTTTAAGGTCCACATTAACGAGCTTTAATGTCCTATTTCACAAAATGAATAGTCACAATGGTAATTTTAAATACTTGGACACGGTTTTTGCGGCCACGCCAGTGAAGCATCCTATATTATTCAAATAGATACGCATTTTGCCCGAATCAAGTGTGTGCAACATAAAAGGGCCCAACTGAAACGTAAGATTACTTAATAATTAACATAGGCTAAACGTTTTTTTTTTCAATTAACCCATTGTTGACATAAGCTCTTATTTAAATTAGCAAACTTATTGTAAGAATTATGGAAACTAAATGTGGCTGGAAGGTAATATATAGACAGGATTACTAGCCTTTTCTTGTGCAGTGAACCATGAAGGGCGCTAACGTCAATCACGAGGTCACGCCAAAAAGCGTTATTTTCTTGTATACGAGAAGGCAATGGAATCGCTGTGACCTCAATAGCTGGTGGAAAAACACTCTGAAAAATGTACTGATTTGAGGTCCAAAATACCTGAATTCATATGTCAACTACATATCTAAGTTGGTCTAATATGACGTGAAAGGGTGTTTGAGCCCGGGGGTTAAAAACAACGAATTAAAAGCGATGAAATTTAAGTTTTGAAAAAGCGTGGTCTCTGAATTATAGAAATCCCAACACATTTTAAAGCATCCTAAATCATTAATTGAATTGTGTGCTACAAAAAAGTATGTGTATGCAGTATTACTATATCTGTTTTAAGAAAGCGAAAATGGGGAGAGAGGGTCCGTAGATCCCCCCTTGTCCACCAACGGAAGTAGGAAGACCGTGTCCACTTAAAACATATCTTATAGCAGCAAATTATTGAATACAACATTTTTATAATAAAATCAATAACATTATACAACAATAAAAAAGACACAACTTGCAAATATAACTGCATAAACTTTATAGCGCCCAGACGGTAAACGTAAAACTTATCCAGTTTGGCCTCTTGAGACGTTATTGATTCTGCGGATACAAAAGTATACAAAAGAGGGTAGGCGCAATTTTCACCTGTGGCCAATGATATCGCCTAGGACCACTGACCTCTACACATGGATAGCGGGTCGAAACAACAGGAAGTTGCTTTTTGCCCTTCTCAATATGGTGGGAAATAATGCATACACCTGCTGGTACACATGTTCCACACAGATATTCTATTGTTATACAAAATTTCTTTAACTTGGACAATAAAGTGAAGCCATATTAAGAAGGGCAAAATGCAACTTCCTGTGGTTTCAATCGGCGACTATTCAACGGTGCGGCAGCCCGCTATCCATGTGTACTCAGAGGTCAGTGGACTCTACCCATACTGGTTTTGCGATTTCTACAATGCACTTACGTTGCTGATCGTGCTATTAGAAAGTCTCCAGAAATTTGGAATGGACTTTGCCATTCCCGGCAAGATGGCCGCTAATCCGAAAGGTGGAAGACCTCTATTATGTCGGTCGCACATCCTGGTATTTGCTCCAGTTATTGCACTTACTCCCCAAATCTGGACTGAAACTTTGCATTGGAGTATATGGAGAAATTCTACTCTTTGAAAATTCTTTCAGCTTTGACGTGATGGATTAAAATGTTCTTGAAAGGTGATTGAGAGAATATCAAAATGCACAACATATAAGAAGTTGGAATTGATTTGTAAAAGGATTAGGCTGCTGTTCAGATATAATTGAACTTTCCTATTCAACACATTAGTAATCTTTCACTCCAGTATTCAGAGGGAGGGTAAGGAATAGCCTGTTTATGACACGACTGCGACCGACAGAATAAGTCACACAAAAGATTGTCCCTCAAAGCACACAAAGCACCTACTTAGCCTACAATCAAATACCGGTGTGAAAGCAGATATAGTCCGGCAGGAGCCACAGTCCGAGGTCCATAGACGATAACGGAATAAACGTGAAACTAATTTTGCGTGACATTGTAGCCGGACTATGAGTACGCCGGACAATAATTACTTTTACACCAGAATACACATTGTAATTTTCAATGCGCACAAAAGCCAACATAATTATCAGTGTCTTCAACTGCACAACAAAGGGCCAGCAATCCAGCTTGTATAACATCCTTGATACTCATCCAAGCAAGAGATAGACAAGGTGTTGTCTAATTCCATTCACATGCTTTTCAGGGTTACAAAACGTACAGCTGTCATGGAATTCGAAAAATGTTCGAATTGTGGAGGCGCCCTATTATACTCGTCGAATTGCATTGGGTTTGTAGAGTAAAATCGGTGTGCCCTCCCATAGACACACCCGCCTTCGCATTCAAGGCAGTCAGTTGTTAGTGCTACCCTTTGCAACTGAGTATTGCATATCAAATCATTCAATTGAAAGCAACTATGGATGCAACGCACGATGACGTCCTTAAACAACGGGCAGGGCAACCAGAAGTATTCAGGAATTTAATGGAAGGCGTTGCGGTCCATGGCACCGCTGAAGAATTGAAAGAGTTCTATGATGGCTACGCAGAAAACTATAAACGGGTAGGAAACATAAGCGCGGTCATAATCCCTTAGCATGCACACCACTATTGCGCCTCCCATAATATTCGTATAGTATAGTATTCAACTTTGGGCTATATCTGGAGTTATCTTGCATTTCAGGAAATTAATTGCAGTGTTTGATCGCAAATACCTCTACGTTATACTAGTCCCAATAGGTACCCATATACTTCATATATGGGTACCACCCACTGCCATAAGAAGTCGATGTCAATGAAATTCCCATTGAGTGTGGATGGGGCAAAATTTTTCACCTCATTTTCTCTTAAAATGATATTACTCGCAATATCCATGTTCTATAATGTAAGGAGAACACGTGCAAGGTAGTTTTTAGCAGTGTAGAAGTAAATTTTGTGGTTTAAAATCTCCATGAGAAATTTCAATTCCATGTACACGGATTGCAATGGCGGGTGTGCGGACTCTTTTAGAAGAGTCCACTGTTGGTACTAACGTTATACTATATGAAAATTTGTTGCTACTGTCCTCAATTTTCGCATCAGCGAATTTTTAGGAAGGTAGTCATTTTTGGCCATGGGATCAAAGTAAAAATTGTCATTGTTGATTACTTACATGTCAGGAAGTAAAACAGTTTTCCACTATGAAATAATAAATTTCATAATTGCCATTTATTGGTTATGGCAAATTGTAAAGGTTTGCCCACATTTAAATGAAAATGAATAAAATGCCATCAATTTCTTTTTGAATTCAGTGATCAAGGGATTTACAAGATAGGCTACATTAACTCAAGCAAATAATGGCATTATTGACAAGTAAATCCACCTGGTATTCAGCGGACAAAGCACTTCCGATTCCCCTTTGTTTAGTTGAAACTGCAGAGCCTTTGTACTGTCCATGCAGTGGCATAGATGTCAGGCGTCTAGACTGGTTATTCCCCACCAAGTTTAGGGTAAACGTTTACATAGACGTCTCAAGTACGCAAATGAGGTATTGCCTTTGATTCATGCACTCTGATGTTGTATACTCATGATACTTGGGACTTCTATATGAAACGTATACCCAGTTTGAATTGAGCTGGCCTCGTTAGCGATAAAAATAAACTTTAAGGTTCTACTGTGAGTTCAATAATTTTGACTGTATATTTAATCATTTATTGAAAAAAGAAACTAATGTGAACAAAACTCACGGTGGATATGTTGCTTGGTAAGCTATGACCTAACATTTTTGTGCAGAACCAAAATCCTTAACTTATTGCGGGAACTCATTTCTATTCAATTTACCACCAGGTATTTAGAAAATTCAAAAGGGGGGGGGGGGGGGTCTAGCGACCTATGCTAACAGCACGGTAATTTGAAAAGAAATGGGGTACGCTGCAAGGTAACGGGAACTTAGGTTTTTGTTTCTGCACAAAGATTTTAGGTCATCTTGCCAAAACACTTTCACGATTTTTTGTTAATCTTTGTTTTTTTTAAGGAAAATGATGAATATTATGGTCAAATTATTGATACGCACAGTAGAAGCTTAAGTTTATTTATTCGTGAAAGAGGATGATTATTTTGTGCTTTGCTTACATGAAACAAGAGCCTGCATCTTAATCTGGTGATGAGCACCTTGAAATTCCTTTTTATCTGTAAGTACACAGCCATGTACCCTACAAGATTTTTACAGTAATTTGTAGTGCTATCCTCTGCATACCGAGCGGATTTACTGAATATCACAGTGCTATTATTTGCTCGAGTCAATGTTGCATGATGTACATCTACGGGTCACTGTTGGATATTTAGGAAAAGAAATTTGTGATTACATTTTATTCATTTATCAATCAAATGTGCAACTTTGCACTTGACATATCCGAGAGTATTGAAAGGTATAATTAGACAATATTAACTGGCTCAGAAATCAGTTCCTTCGCGAATATGCGTAACCAATGCCCTTATGCAAGCATCTTTCTTTTCTCTTTGTCCCATGAAGTTTTCGCTAATTACTGAATTTTCGTCTGAAAAGGGAAATACAAATTTTTAAATTCCTCAGCGACCATTACCTTCTGTGTTTGGAAATTTTATCATGTCACACTTTAAAATGGGTTCGAAAATTGGTTGGTGTGCACCCTTGGGCTAAGGTTGTTTCTTATTCTTTATCATGTTTGGATTTAAAAAAAAATCTATGAACTGTAAAGAGTTTTTTTTTTCGGCTTAAAGATTACCCCCCTACACACAAACACTTCTCTTTGGGCTTATATTGGAGTTCGGCGTGTGATTTCACCGCACCTGCAACCACCAAATTTTAACCAAGCTGTAAAATCTTACTTTGCAGAAAGTGTGGTGAATGTAATCTGTCCTGCCTGTTTATTTCGTTTACGTACCGAATTGTCGTAGGGCAGATTGCTAAATTTTTTTGCCGAGGTGTAACCAATTTGAAAACGGTAATTATTCATGTTTTGAACTCGATTTGAGAACTGTTGAACATTTTTTTTCGTGTTTTAATAGTTTATCACTATAAAAATCATAGTGAAATGTGACAGAAACTATTTTTAGTTTAGAGCCCCAAACTCGTCCTTAATTTGCAGTGTCACAGACTGCGGCAGTTTATGGCGTCTAGGTCGAATGCACAAAAAGATGTAGACGTCAGGTTTGAAGTTTAAACCAACTGTCGAAGTCAAATAGTTTTTGTCCAAAATTGAGGGGCATATTTTCTAAAGTAACTAGCACATTTCCAAGATAGAAAGGCAAAATTTGAAAAATACAGAATGCCGCTCATGTCATTGCCAAAGGAAAAATGTCCTTCTGGGGGATAAAATACACTTAACCGGTTGTAGAAGTAATTATGTCCGGACGTACTCATAGTCCGGGAACAATGGATGAACAATAGGACATCGATCAGTTGACTCTTCACGTAACATTATAGCCCTGAGCTGCACACATTTGTAACACATTCTCAAGTACAAAAGGTTTGAGTGATCAAATATGTTGATAGACTGACGGGAACCCCTGAAACGTGATCTTAAGTGCCGCAAGTGGTGCCTTAAGGAGAGGGGGCCCAAAACAAAGTTTGTACAGGGGTCAGATTTGTAAAATGATCCAATAAGTTGAAAAGCACATCATGTTAGGTCTCAACCATAAGGAATCAGAAAAGGTTATAGTTTGTAAGATGTACAGCCTAAAGTTTTCAGAGTTATAGGCTAAAGCAGCAAAAAATCAATAAAAATACAAAAATTAAAAAACTGAACAAATTTTAAAAATTGCCCGATTGGATAAAAAAATGGTGCCAAATCTGGTGGAGTAATAGGATTAAAATAAGGAATAGTTTGACTGCTTAAATGTTAGTCCGCTTTGTAGGGGGACCGAAGGTCAATGTCCATTGCATTTCAATGGGGCTTGATCTTGATTACCCCCTACTTTCTAAGCAAGCATTTGAGACACTAAAACTATTCCTTAATTGTATCCTATGAGCTCCACCAATAAATTGAACCATTTTTATCACTCGGAGAGACAAATTTTAAAATTTGACCCCTGTACAACTGAAATTGACCCTTTTTATGATTTTGCTGTTTTAGCTATAAACGCTGAAACTTTAGGCGGACATGTGTACATTATTACAAAACTTACCTTTTCTGAATCCTTATGGTTGATTAGCCACATAACATGGTGTGCTTTTCAACATGAACCAAGTGGACATCAATGTACAAAATTTGAACCCTGTACAAAATTGTTTTGGCCTCCCCTCTCCTTTAAGGCACAAATGGCCGGCACTTAAGAATCACGTTTCAGGGGTCCTGTCAGTCTGTCAAACATATGTAATCACTCAAACCTTTTGTACTGAGATATGAGGATGTGTACAATGTGTGTGCTACCTCCTGGGTGATTAGTTGCACGCTTTATTCCTTATCGTCTCTGGAGCCCCGGACTATGGCTCCCGCCGGACCTATATCTGCTTTCACACGGGTCTAACCTATTTTGGGATACGGACATTATTTTAAAGTGATTTTAGTCCACTCAATCTACGGTATGACATGGACACACAAATGCTTACAGAAGGTTTTCTTGCTTGTAACTTGTTGTACCAAACCCTCCCGAAAAACCATATCACAAAAGGTTATATACAATATTTTTAAAAGGGGACGACCCGTTTAAGTATATTGATTTTCAGTCAGTGTCATGAATACACCAGTCACCTGGAAGTTTTCTAGTAATCTCTGAAAATCCAATAGTTTCCCAAATGATTGTCATCACCAACCGGAAATATTGAATGGCTTTCTGTCCATCCTTTAGGACCTTGACACATCACAAAACCACCATCCATTTGATTTCCTGGTACATTTTAAACGAGTATACTCGCCCATGTCTCAAATTTATATGGGGATCGGGGTACGCAACAGGGAGAGTAATGAGGGGACACATGCAAAAGTCCCCTCTGAAAGTGTTTGAAAGCCTATCCAGAAAGGAATCTCTTCACATTCCCCATCAAAAACCTGGATTTGGGGAGGGGGGCAAGCACCAAGGCCCGTAATCCGGAATTATCAGGGGGTGCGGATTTGCCAGAAGGGACTTTTTGTCGATAACTTTTTTTCGGTCGCTTCGTGCTCGTCCGTTGCCCAAATTTTTCAACCGTCGTATCCAAAATCGAAAACGGGTGTGGGGTGGGGGGGGGTTGGAAGAAACATCAGTACAATAAGAGTATTAAAGTATTAATGCGTAATGCAGTAATGTTGACGCATGTCAATTTGACCAATGTATTCAGATAACAAGCAACCACAATACAACGTTTTAGACAGCCGCAAAAATTCAACATGGCAAAGTGGACCATCGACATCACAAAGCGGACCTTCATCAACGTGTATAACGTGGACCTTGTCATTTTGGGGGTGCGCCGCACCCCCACCGGCTACGGCCCCTGGGCAGCACCACGGGGTGAACCATATACAGGAGGGCTTCATAACTCTGTGTTCACATACCAACGGAAGCAAAACGAACAAGCTTGTTTTCATAGCAGGCAGGACTTCGCCCATATCATGAGCAAACTACCAGCTCTTAGACTGTGATCCCAAATCTAATTATGACAAGTCCAATAAGAGTCGACATTAGAACACCCCCCAAAAAAGTTCTTAATATAGTTTCTTCCGGCAGGCTGGAGGTATTGATATTTAACGACACGCAAACACTTGTGTCAGTGTCTGATAATTTGCCTAAATTTCACTTTTACACAAATCATTAACACTGTTACATCATATACACTTTATAGGGAAGAAAGCCCAGTTTTAGAAAAAAAAAGAAACCGGAGGGTACGTACCTGCCAGCAGAGTATGGACTGGAAAACAAACACAGACCGAAAATATCTCGGAATGCGAACCTCGTCCTTACAGGAGGAAAAAGTAATTTATAGTAAAGAAGCTGTGGTTAAATAGACATGATATTTCCAGAAGAAGCGCCCCCAATTTTTTTCGAACCCGGGTTTTTTTGCATATTTGAAATCTTTCCAAGGTATTACCACACCTGAGTGAATAAGCGAATACACCGTCCTTATGTAATAAGATTTAGTTACCTTCTAGTCGTGCACACAAAGTCAAAGCACGTGTTCTATGGGGACATTACGATATTCAGGCAAGTTCAAAACACGGTTTGCGGTTTTCTCTTACGCGCTTGTTTTTGTTCCAATAAACCTTCGAAACGTATTTGGTAGTGGTCTTGCACCGATCAAGTGCAATTTGAAGAACATTTGTATCCTCAAAAAATCTGTCACTTAGGCGGACAAATCGTGGTTTTTTTGGCATGTACATTGTTATCCATAATAACTATTTCACTTTGAAATAGCGAAGCTCAATTCGATGTCATTCATATAGAGAATCACAACTTTTGTTTAAAATTCCGGATCCGGAAATTTGTTGTATCCAGTATCCTATGGCACGTAATACTATACATAAATGTGTATACTTACTTATACTGCGTCAAAACGAAAAACGGATTCATCTCAAACTTTGGAAATCCGCATTTTAGTTACTATCTTTAGTTCTAGTTGAACTATTTTTTAAATTACTACACCCAAAAGTGATTTGAATCTGAGTCCGGCCTACAAGAAACTGCCAAGATTGGCCAATAAAGAAAAATGGGACGCACCCGTTCTTCCAGCCCCGATCTTTGTCGAGCGCTGCAAAACGATTTTGTTCAATTGTGAAAGACGACCCGTTTATACTGAGGGTAGTTGTACATCTGTCATCTAAGAACTTTCATTCAAGATTGACGGATAGAAATTTATTTAAAACCATGTAATTTTAGCCGTCGGAATGTTTCTTCCAATGAATTGTGAGCTCACTCGTCTCATCCCGCGGTCTCCATCAACGAACAGACATGAGGTGGTGATCCTTCCTAGATTAACGGAATCATTGAAATTAGTAGGGCTGTGTGGCTGCCGTCGGCTCTAAAACATATGCGATGGTGCCTCTAGAGCAGTCGATGGTCTTTGAAAGCCTTTCGTGTACCCGGCGTAGAAAACGAGATAGCAGACCTCCAGAGTGTTCAATAATCGGTAGAGGGGATGTTTGAAGAATGCAGAGGTGGTCAGAAATTTTGGCAAGGAAAAGGGAATTTCAACCGATAATTGATCTTTTTGCATAAAGATTAACCGCCCTGTAAATTGCCCTGTTACTAGGTCTTGTTAATACATCTTGGAACTGGATACGGAAGCAATAGTTTTAAATGCATTCCGATGAAGTGGAACGAGAGAGAACAATGGACATTTCCGCCCTGTATAGAAATATTGTGGTTTTTCCCGGTGGCGCGGGAAAAAGGCTTGCACCAACCCAAACCTGAACGTGTAGGCCCATAGATCAGCTATTTCATTCCACAATATCACAACCTATAGTAGCTCAATTATTTCCATTGGTTTCCCTCTATCTTGACCGATTTTTTTTTTAAATCTCAAACCCTCCCAAACCTAGATAATCAGTAATATGGGAAGTGGAACCGGTTGTAAGAAGTAATTATAGCTCGCCGTACTCACGTCCCGGCTACACGCTAAAGAATAGGGCACTCGATCACTTGACGATTTACGCAACATTAGCTTAACGCTTTAATACGTTGTTTATGGAGCCCCCGTCGGTGCTCCCGGCGGACTCTTAATTACTTAATTACACTTTGATCACCGGTTTGAATAAGGAAAGCCTCTCCAGAGCCGTCCAAATCCAGGAGCATTCCAAGGGCCCTGCCCCTGGACCCCGCCGGCTTCTACCATGGACCTCACCAGACACCCTTGAGCGGGCGCCCCTGGACTCCACGTCCGTTGAGCCGCTACGCTCGCTGCACTTTCGTGCACACTCTCTCCAATTTGTCCGACCACACTCTCAAGCGTGGATATACGCGCATGGGTACAATGAATTAGTTATATGAATAAAGTTATATCAGACATTTGAGTGGGCTTGGGGATAAATCATTGTAATGTGAGTGAACAAAGTCGTAACTGAACATTTTTGGCGAAATTGAGTTTGTTATGTTGATGATAGAATATGAAGATTACGCTAATTTGATATATATTTCGGGGGGACAGTCTCAAATTATGCAGAGTATTAAGCTTAAATAGGCCTATTTAGGTGTAGATAAACGTGTTGCACTCAAAATTTTAATGTCTTGAGTGCAACAAAGTCGTAACTGACTTTTTGGGCGAAATTGAGTTAATTTATATAAATAGAAGCTTACGCTTAATTTGATATACATTTCGGGTGACAGTCTCAATTTATTGCCGAGTTATTAAGCGAAATAGGCCTATTGAGGTGTAGATATACAACTGTGTTGCACTCAAAATTTTAATTTTTCTTGAGTGCAACAAAGTCGTTACTTAGTCGACTTTGTTCCTCACGACCCGGGGAACTAGTATGTAAGATACATTTTCTCGTAAAGGATGGTTTTTAAAAGGTGTATAAGTAAAACATCTCCCCAAATATTTTTTGGACAATAGCCATTTAATATTTACCAATTTATGGCCAATTTATGATAATTTTGGCACAAAAACCTTAAAATATATAAAAATTAGTTACGACCTTTTTCCACTCATATGTCGCCCGAGCTGCAGTACTTCATTAATTTACAAAAGTAATAATCCGCATAATTTAGATAACTTTTAAGTATAAAGGCTCAATTACTGCATATTATTAGGCTAATTAGGCCTATAGGTGTAGATACGACTTTGTTGTCACTTATATTGAATTCCCGTGTCGAATGCACAGTCGTAACTGGTAGATACGACTTTGTTGCACGACACGGGGAAACATGTTTGTAGTTATCGACGACGCCATTTTATATTATCGTGTTAAGAATTTCATTTTAGAAAAGTCACAAAAGAATCAACGCAACAATGCTTCTCCTGTAAAATCACGAAATGCAGATACGACGTTGTTGCATCTCACATGACGAATTATGTAATCAATTTTTGATAGTATTATTCGGCCAAAACGCCTAATGACGAGCAAATAAGCAACTTTTCTATGGGTCTTATCTTTGAATATCTAATCACGTCTTATCCTTACTCGTACAATTTGCGTGGATGAGCCAAAGCCCTTTGCCCTCATGGTCGTCCATTTTGTTTCACAATTTTAGACTTCCCGTTCCCTTGATAACCTGTTCATTGTGTCATGGTCATGGCAAGCTAGGGGGAGCTGGGCTCACAGAGCGAATTGGACTAGTCCGACATAAAGGTCTCAAGATTTCATGTAATTCTGTTATGTTTGCCTGTTTTTGATTTTAGGTTACTGACAATCGCTCAATACGAGACTTTTGGCGTTGAATCTCTTTGTAAACCTTTGCAAAGATTGGGTGCCCGATAAATCGGTGAGGATTCTCGATTGTGCAGCTGGAACGGGACATCTTGGGAGGAAGGTACGATGTGATGTGCTGATATTAAAGCGAGCGTTATAACCATCACTGGTTGGAAGCTGAATGAACAATCGTAATAGCAACAAAATGTTCTGTTGGCCTCCCACGAGACTATGTGTACACATGCGGATATTTGTGTTAATTTTTCTCTCCAGTAATGCCATAATGCAACTACGATATTACTATAGCCAACGATCTTTGGAAGCCATTTTGAAAATCTTTTATGCTAAAAAATCGTATTCTGTTCCCAGATTGGGGGGTGTCCAAGAGGACACGTATACTCGATACTCGCCCCCAGCAGTCTGGAGGAGTTCGGAACGAGTCGTCGCTGATTGGTTGCAATTTCCTCAACATCTGGAGACAAAAAACATCGACCGACCGGTAGAGCATATTTCAAAATCCTAGATGTGTGATGTGAAGTCTTTGAGCTGAAAACGGGCTGAAAACATTGCAAGAAAATTCTTTCCAAACGTTTTGTATGCTGTATTGCATTGTAGGACTTTATATGCTCTGCCTTGCACCTTGATGAATGAATTGCACATTGTTAATGATCAGCCAATTGGAGTACTCCTATAGCCGACTAATCGGAGATCGATCTGAAACGAAATTCACCAGACTTGTTGTGATGAGTATTCGCATTATAGGTTCCGCAGGATGCCCACCACGTAATGGGACCGAGTCTAAAAACATCGTAGCTAATCTGTAGGTTGCAAACTGAATTTGCAAGGGACAACGGAAATATGGACTTCCATTAAAATAAAGTGAAGCACATGTTGCTCACATTCAGTAACATTTTGCTCATTCTTTCAGTAACATTTTGCTCATTCTTTCAGTAACATGTTGAGTACATTTTACTCATATTTAATGTCCGAGTATTCGACTTAAGTTCATTCATATATTCAGTAAATTGTTGAACAGGTTTTGAGCATTTTACTGAAAGAAGTTGAAATTTACTCCTACAAATTAGTAAACACTATTGTATGGATGAGTAGTATTTGATATCAGGAACATAGCAAAAACCTAAGGAATAAGTGTTCAAACCGTGCTAAAATATATGCCATTTCATTCAGCTATCGCTGTGCTTAACATGCTTAAGGGTTTAGTTTTTTTTTTTTTTTTTTTTTTTTTTTGCAAGGGACAACGGAAATATGGACTTCCATTAAAATAAAGTGAAGCACATGTTGCTCACATTCAGTAACATTTTGCTCATTCTTTCAGTAACATTTTGCTCATTCTTTCAGTAACATTTTGCTCATTCTTTCAGTAACATTGTGCTCATTCTTTCAGTAACATTGTGCTCATTCTTTCAGTAACATTGTGCTCATTCTTTCAGTAACATTGTGCTCATTCTTTCAGTAACATTTTGCTCACATTCAGTAACATTTTGCTCATTCTTTCAGTAACATTGTGCTCATTCTTTCAGTAACATTGTGCTCATTCTTTCAGTAACATTGTGCTCATTCTTTCAGTAACATTGTGCTCATTCTTTCAGTAACATTGTGCTCATTCTTTCAATAAAATTTTTGCTCATTCTTTCAGTAACATGTTGAGTACATTTTACTCATATTTAATGTCCGAGTATTCGACTTAAGTTCATTCATATATTCAGTAAATTGAACAGGTTTTGAGCATTTTACTGAAAGAAGTTGAAATTTACTCCTACAAATTAGTAAACACTATTGTATGGATGAGTAGTATTTGATATCAGGAACATAGCAAAAACCTAAGGAATAAGTGTTCAAACCGTGCTAAAATATATGCCATTTCATTCAGCTATCGCTGTGCTTAAAATGCTTAAGGGTTTAGTTTTCAGTATCAATGACTTATAGTTCCCTGCAATGGAATACAAATAGTTCAAGGTCATCCTGGGGTAAAATTTACAAAATGATCCGATTTTGTTAAAACTGATCACAAACTGTTCAGGGCATCACAATCAACAAAAGTATACAGAATCTGAAAGTTAATAGTTTCCAACCTTAGGCTTGTGACCTCCCATATAGGCCCAATATAGTTTGCGTTCTAATTAACAATGTATCTAATGTGTATGTATTTTGAGTGGTAAAATTATTTAAAATGAAAATGTATTACTCGGAACCTGAATTAACATCCTGCCGGCAATAACAGATATGGTTGGACCTGTTCCTATGAAAATTGGAACGTGATTTTTAACAGAGCAT